>JAHRIG010000128.1:10389742-10472585 GCA_020311275.1 Eira barbara
TCCATCCATCCATCCACCCACCCATCCATCCACCCACCTACCCGTCAATCATCCAAGCATCCATCCACACATCCACCCACTTGCCCACCACCGATTCTCCATCCACAAATCCATCCATCCATCATCCATCCATCCACACATCCTTCTACCCGTCTACACATCCACCTACCCATCTATCCACCCATCCACTCACCCGCTCACCCATCCACCTACCTACCCATCAATCATCCAGGCATCCATCCATCCATCCACCCATCCACCTGTCCACCCATCTACCCACATACCCATCCACCAATCCTCTTACCCAACCACACACCCATCTACCCATCCACTCACCCACCCACCCACCCATCCATCCACCCATCCACCCACCCATCCACCCACCCGCCCATCCACACATTCATCCACCTACCCAACCACCTGCCCACCCTTTATCCATCCATCCACCCACCCTCCCATCCACTCTCCCATTCACCCATCCATTCATCTGTTCGCTTCACTAACTGGTACAAGGATATAGAATTAAAGGCATGGTTTGCTGCAGAGCTACAATAGGATTGATGCAAACATATCAAAATGTTTTAGAAGCCAGAGAGACTTGACTACTGGGTAGTATTAAGCAAACTCAACATCTGGGACAGACCAACCATAGAGACCCTGCAAGAACATCAAATGACAGCATGACTCAAGAAGCCATTTCATTTTCTTACAGAAACAGGCAAGTATTTGAGCTGACATGCTTTTCAAACTGTCACTTATTACCCTATCTTAGGCAAATGTCTTTCCTGAAATTCAACCAACCTCCAAACTTTGAATCTACTTGTAAATAAATGATACTCATACCATTAAAAAAATCTACTTGTAAATTACTCCCTACATTTTACCCTCAGAAATTAACAATTACATTGACAAACTTAGATCTGACAAATGTCACTTATAAAACTTTTAAAATATAAAAATATAAAGCTTAATTTTTGCCAAAGATGTTTTAAAAATTCTCATTGTTTATAATTTCTAATGAAGGCAACCCAATTAATTTATGGCTTTACTGATTTTTTTAGAAAGATAAACCCAAATTATGTCCTTTTAAAAAATCTTACCATGTAATTCTGGGTTCTGAATTACCCTGAGCAAAATTTTTTCATTAAAAATTTCAAGAATATATTTCAAATAGAAAATCAATAAAATACATCTCATGTCTCTCATGTCTAGCAGTATAAACACATCCACTTCAGTGTCCTGCATCGTTGCAATGACGGCATAGAATGTGACAAAAGGCACCTAAAAGTAGAAGTCATGCTGTAGCTGGCCAAGGCCTGTCACAGCATGGTGCTGCACCCTAAATGCATGGTCCCCTTGGGGGGCCACAATGTCCCCAGACATTCACCAAGAATGTATTGAGACATTTATGAGAAACGTTTAACAAGTGTTGAATCAAAAATGTATTTCTGGTGAACGCAAACTTCACCAGAAAAGTCACTGGACAAAAACACTGCATTTCTAAGCACCTGGGCTAACCAAGGATTTGCGCCCAGGCCCATCTTGCAGAGCTGAGCTGGGGCTTCACAAGCTGGAATCCCTGCCCCCCACCCTACTCAGTGGGCAGAGGATGTCACTTACCTCCCCTGTGACATTTCAGCCTAAGTTAAGCCCTTGAGTCAAGGCTTATTGCCTACCCCACCAGAAAGTTTCCTCTTGAAGCCCCAGGCTCCAGCCTCCCACTGTCTCCAGATGTAGGAATGCAACCCGATGGGCTATTTTGCTGGAACAGCCATGCAAAGAGGCCACAAGAATTATCACGGTGGTTATTCAGGTCCTGGTTCGCAGCACATTGGCCTTGGATGAAGCTATGGGGCAGCTAGATTCTCATGTCCCTGCCTGTGTATGGCAACGTTTGTATCCCTCCCTCCCTTGTACTGTCTTCTGTGTAGGAGTCCAGGGTTTAGTCCTGTCCCCACATGTCCGAAAGCCCCCTCCCTTTGGCCCCCCAGGTTGCTCTTCAGGCAGCCTCTCTGTGCTACTCACAGTATGGGAGACTCATTCCAGGTCTCATTAAGGTGATTGATAATCAGCGAGTGATTTATGCCTCCCAGAGGCCCTTGAATTTAAACAGAAGAGTTCAGGAGATCCCCTCTTTCCTCCCTCCCACCTCCCCTCCATTCTTTCCTTCCTTCCCTGCACATTTTCTATGCATAGTTACTTTCCAGGTGCAGCAATAATGCCGTTAACAAATCCCTGGCTTTCACGAAGCATTCATCCATATCGGAAGAGAAAGAAAATAAGCAACTGAAAACACATAGACTGTCTGGTGCAGATAGGGGCTACAGATAAATAATGAGGGTATGGAAGATGGGGGAGGTGGGAACCCAATAATTTCCACTTGAAGGGTTTACTATGAAAACGAAATAGTGTGTAGATGTTCTACCGTATTTCTAATAATCAATACAGTGAATGCAAAGTTGTGCCCCTCTTTCAATAATCTGTTCCAACATTTAAGAACTCAGATAAATTCTTATTGTTACCATACATCTTTTTTCTTCAGCTTCCTTCAGTCTGTTCTCATTATCTGGAGAATAGGAACAGATCACCACATGATAAAACTATAAGTTCTTTAAGATAAAGATCAGAGCACAGGAGAGACTTTCCTTGGGTCTCTTAAAATGCCTCTAATAAGAAATACCTACCTTCAAAACAGAATAATAAAATATAATTCCTAAAATTATTTCCTTTCATCAAAAAAAAAGAAACTTTTCAGGTTTCACTAGTAAAAAAAATAACTAAAAAAAAAATTATTATTTTCACCACCACAACAACAAACCTTCAGCACGCAATGGCAGATTCAAAGTGACTGCCCCGCTGACAATGAGAACAATTAACACATGTCAGAAATCATCTCCCATGCCACCACCTTAAACCACGCCGAGTTACCTCAAAGGCACCCACGGTCAATCATGTGAAGATGAACACGAATCAAGAGACCGTTTTTAAAAAGCCCAGCTAGCCCTGGTGGGTTGAAGAGGGACCACAGCTCAGAGCACAATCAAATACCACGTGCATCAAAGTGGAACATTCTTTTGTTCCATCAACAGCACCATATAATTCTGAGACCCGGGCAGCTTATAATGACATTTTAAGCAGCTTTCAGTGCTCTAAGTGGACTCTAGCAGAGCAATTACACAAATGTCAGGACGTCAAATATGTAAGGCCTGGAGTAGGAGATCAACTCACAGGCACAACTGCTGCAAACGACCGACCAAATTATATGTCTTACTAGGGTACCCCAGACAAAACGTTCTAAGCTTTAGAGGACAAGCAGTGTTGTACAGATAACCTCACTACGAAACTGCTTTAACAAGGAAGATGTGGTTCATGTGTAACAGCTCTTGCTCTTAAATGTCTTTATCACCATGAGTGTATGAAAGTACACAATTTAGTCATGTCAAAACACACATCATCACCGTCATCACTACCATCATCACCTCAACACCATCATCATCACCATTATCATCACCACAACCATCATCACCATCACATCATCACCATCATCACCATCACAATCAGCATCACCATCATCACCATCATCACCATCATCACCATCATCACCATCACCACCATCACCACAATCACCATCACCACCATCACCATCACAATCATCAATATCATCACCATCACCAACACCATCACCATCGTCGCCATTGTCACCATCACCATCACCACCATCACCATCACCACCATCACCACCATCACCATCAACATCACCATCATCACCATCACAATCACCATCACCATCACCATCATCACCATCACCACCATCACCATCACCACCATCATCATAATCACCATCACCATCATCATCACAATCACCATCATCATTGTCATCACATCACCATCACCCAGTCTCTCTAGTACATGTAATACTGAGACAAAGAACAATAACAAAAGAAGTCAAATTAGGTGTGGCATTAATTCTGTCACTCCAGTTGGTGGCAGGGTTGACAAACCACTTTCTAAAGGATGTTTCATTGAAATTCCCATTAACATGAATCCTCACACTCATAATGTTAACTGACCAACTTATGACAAGGGGAGGTGGCCTGGACATGTGCTAGAGGGCAAATGCCAGCCTAGAACATAAAACTTTCATTAATATTAAATGCAATATTAATTGCATTTTTTTCTACATCAGCCAAATAGGCTAAACCAGTGGAGCATTTGGATCCCAGTCACAGAAATACTCTCTGAATGGCCCGAGCTTTTGAACTCCCTCTTAGTAGCCAAGTTCCATCTGGTGGAGGACTAGGTGTGCATGGTTAATATTTAGCTGCAGCTAAGAACTCGGCTTATGCTCACATGCAACCAATCACTGCCCACAGAGCCCTGGGGACTCAAGATCCCAGCTCCACGGTGTGGGGGCCACTGACATCCTCACATCTCACAGGGAAAGAGGCCTCTGACCCTTCAGCTCTTTCCCGAGACCCACTCTATGCCTTTGGAAGACACAAATTACCAGATTCAGTGGTCTCCACTAACCCAGAGTTTTTGGGTTGGAAATGTGGCAGGCAGGAAGATGACATTGTATGTCAGGGTGGCAGGCATCAAGGAGAGTGCACTTGTTCTGTGTTGTTCCGGGAGGCCTTCCTGGTGAAAAGTGACAGGAACTATGGTCTCAGTAAGTTATCTTTAGGTGCCCTACCCGCCCTCCATCTAAAAGAGGCAGATTTCAACTCATTACTACTCTATGTAAAGAACTTTCTAGAAAACACATGAAGCTTCTTGTGGAATAGACCTCCCAGGGAAGGAATGAGGTCACAGGTACTTAACGGAAGGCTGAAAGTTCATCTGCCCAAGATGTCGTCAAACATACTTGTCATGTGGGGGCAGAGTGGATGACTCTGCAGGTTCCTTTGAAATCTAAACAGTGACTCTTTGCTGGTACAGAAGTCAAGGACAGCCATCTCTGAGGCAAGGAGGAAGGCATGGGACTGGGGCAATGCAGAGTTAGGATCCTGGTCACATACAGCTGCTCTCCCTCTACAGCTGAGCAAGCCATTCAGGTGCATCCACTTCAAGGATGCTGGACAGGTGGGGTGGGATCAGAAGGCAAGACAAGAGGAGCCATTTTCCTGCTGTGTTAAGTCACAGACTGATACCCAGAGATTCCCCTGCCCTGCTGCTTCCTCTCCTCCACCTTGGGAAAGAGTAGACTACTTGCTGACCCCACAGCATGTGATGAGCTACAATAAAAGGCTTTAGGCATTTTACACCAAATGTGGGACTAAATTTCACTGAAAGAAGAGGTACTTTGATAACATGGCTGTCTTCTTCCTTGTGTTCTAGAAGGTGCTCATAAACCCCAGAAAGGGCATAAAGCCAGGATGAAGAATTTATCAACAGCTTCTCATGGGGCAGGCTCTGAGAGGGAGCCTCTTTACTACAGTGACTATGTGGTCGATTTGGTCCTGTTTGTTTGTTTGTTTAACCAAAGGGTTTAGAGCAACACTGGCCTTCACTCAAATGCGAATGGATTTTTTTTCAAAAACAAAAAAAGCAGCAAGTGCTTCCTTTCAAGTGAAAATGACCCCCAAATGTGGGCACATATTCTCCAGGATGACAGAAGCACCTGAATCTGGTTTTTCAATAATAAAATCTATCGTTGTGACGATGAAAAGTCCTGGTTCGGTGCCCTCCTGAGACTGGGGTTACAGGGTATACTCTTGGCTCCATATGAATTTCCAGGCTGGGACTCCCACCACAACATAAATAGGAAAGTAAACAACACGGTTGGCAAAGGCAGGACTTCATAATCACGGGAAGTTCAAACAGGAAGAGGCCCCAAACACACTTATCACAACACTCTTATCTTGATTGAGGGAAGAGAGTAAGAAAGGCTCTCGACTAGCTGGTGCTCAGCAGGTGTTCTATAAATGAGTGAATTCATGAGTAAATTTGCTAAGAGTCACACAGAAAATGGCACAGCTAGTAAAGAAAGTGCTTCAGACTCCCATCCCAGGAAACACTCCATATCAGTGCAACAGAATCCATTTTAGTACAGATGGTGGGGGGAGGGGTGTGTGGAGAACACTCATTACCTCAGCCATTCAACCTATAAAATAGCAAGATACCTGAACAGGAAAAACAACAAGGTATGTTGGGGAAGAAGCCGGCATATGGAATATCTAGGCCAAAAGTTAGCAGAACAATAATATGAATTAAGTTCTCCTACTTCCTAGTCCAGACTCCACAAGGTGTGAAATCAAGATGATAAAAAAGGAGTTCCAGCACACTGGTTAGAGGTTTTGTTTCCTGTCTGGTTTGGTCTCAGAGAGAGAATTAGACTGGGAGCTTCTACCAGTGGACACACCGCATGTTATTTGCCATTAGTTCTGGGTAACGGTTTAGAAAACTGTGCATGAGGGACCATCCCTTCAGGTGGCTTCCATATGATTTACTTGTCATCACTGAGACTTGATTTTAAAGAATGACTTTAGCCAAAATATTTACAATATCTATATGAAGAAAAGTACAAAACTCTAACAATAAAAATCAAAGAACTAAATAAATGGAGAGATAGTCCATGTTCATGGATAGGAAAACTCAATATTGTCAAGACGTCAGTCATTCCCAACTTGAGATCTATAACTGAACACAATCCCAATCAAAATCCCAGCAAGTGATTCTGTGGATATTGACAAGCTGATTCTAAAGTTTATATGGAGAAGAAAAAGACCCAGAAGAGCCAACCCAATATTGAAGGAGAAGAAAAAGGTTGGAGGACAGACACTACTCAATTTCAAGAGTTACTATAAAGCTACAGAAATCAAGACAGTATGGTACCGGTAAACGGACAGACATATAGATCTGGACCCACCATAAGAATAATCGACTGACCTTTTGCAAAGGTGGAAAGGCAACAGAACAGAGCAAAGACAGTCTTCCCAGCAAATGTTGCTGGAACAACAGGACATCCACATGCAAGAAAGTAAATCTAGACACAGACCTTCATGCTTCACAAAAAATTAACTCAAAATGTATCACAAGACTGACTGTATAAAACAAACATCAAACTCCTAATTCCAGCAACCACACTCTTTGGCATTTACCCAAAGGAGCTGAAAACGTATGTCCACACAAACCCCTGAATGTGGATGTTTATATTCTAGCAGCTTTATTCATAACTGCCAAAACTCGGAGGCAACGAAGATGTCCTTCAGCAGGTGAATGGATAAATTAAACTCTTGTACATCCAGGTATGGAACATTATTCAGTGCAAAAAAGAAATGAGCTGTCAAGCCATGAAAAGACATACAAGCACCTTAAATGCATACTGCTAAGTGAAAGAGACAAGTATGAAAATACACACTGTGTGATTCCAACTCTAAGACATTCTGGAAACGGGAAAACCATGGAGATCCGTGGTTGGAGGGTCGGAGGGCACGGATGAATGGAGGAGCATGAAGGACTTTCAGAGCAGTGAAGCTCCTTCGTACGACCCTGTCATGATAGACACATGTCCGTGTACGTTTGTGCAAACCCACAGAGCGTAAAACACCAAGAATGAACCCTAACTAAACCCTGAATTGTGGCAATAATGATGTGCCAACGCCGGCTCTTCAGCTGGAACGAGTGTAACACGCCGGTGGGGATGCTGTTTATGGGGGAGGCTTTGCATATGTGAGGGCAGAAAGTATTTGGGAAATCTCTACACATTCCTCTTAGTTTTGCTGTGAATTTAAAACCGTTCTAAACATTAGTTTATTTTAAAAAAAAAAAGGAAAAAGAGCGACTTTAGGTATGGTTAAAACTCAGTGACCACTGAGCCTGGGGAAAACTATGGTCAAGGTTCTACGGTCTGGAAAGATTCACGCGTGAGGATATCAGTCATGGTCGTTTGGGAAGAGCGAAAATGAGCAAGCCGCGGAGACGAACTGGCGCGAGGCCGGCCCACGACCCACACAGCTGAGGACGGTGCAGACCTGCTGCCCGTGGGCTGTTTCTAGCACAGGTGCTGTGCATATGTCTTCTCTCACTTACCGTGTTCTTTTTTTATTTTTTTTTAAATTTTTTTTAAATTTATTTATTTGTTAGAGAGAGCGAGCAAACACAGGCAGACAGAGTGGCAGGCAGAGGCAGAGGGAGAAGCAGGCTCCCCGCGGAGCAAGGAGCCCAATGTGGGACTCGATCCCAGGACGCCGGGATCATGACCTGAGCCGAAGGCAGCTGCTCAACCAACTGAGCCACCCAGGCATCCCTCACTTACGGTGTTCTTAAACTACATTTCCTTTCTTCTGCTGTAAAATAGAAAAACTTTATTGTAAAAATAAGTATGTGACGCACAGAATGTACAAAATATGTGACCAGCTGTTTATGCTGACAGTAAGGCTTCTGGGCGACAGAAAGCTCTTAGCAGCAGTTAAGGTTTTGGGGAGTCAAAAGTTATGTGAGGATTTTCAGCCCCTCGGAGGGCTGGCACCCCGAGTGTCCACACTGATCTACTGCACAGAGAACTGACTTGAGTGTGTAACGGCCTGCACAGATACAGACTATCACGCCCCCCACAAAAATGTAACGGAAATGCATTGAATGAGGCGGCAAAGTACTAACATGTGCAATGAGACAAGCTCCAGGCTCGTTAACTGGACAATGGGGCAGCGACGAGAAAGACACTGGGTCTTCCAGCAAAGACGCAGGTGCAGAGGGACCTCAGAGGGACCTCAGAGGGACCCCCAGACTCCCCAAAGCTCAATGGGAAAGCGCCAGCATCTTTGCACCCCGGGTCCATCTGTGAGAACAGGATGTCCGGGTGCGTGGATCACTGGTTGTGGCCGGGAGATCTGAAGGACACACAGGCGGCGAAGCCGCTCACATCCACGCGTGGAGCCGTCACCGAAGGACCAGCTCTGGCCTTTCCCTTTGCACATGCTGGACTATTCAGGTCTTTCTAAAACACACATTTCATAGTTGGATAATGCAAAAGTTAACTTAGAAATTTAAATATATCATAGCAGCAGCGTCCCCACTAGCTGAAAGCTAGAAGCACCCAAGCTTCCCCAGATGGACAAAGTGTGGTGTTATCTGTACGAAAGCGTTTCACTCAGCCCTGAAAACGGAGGCAAGTCTCACGGCCGCTACAGCACGGAGGACCCGGTGACATCACGCCGAGCGAGAAAAGGCTGTCACAAAAAACACATGCTCTGTGGTTCCACTCCTGAAAGGTCCCTGGAGCCATCCATTCCACAGAAACAGAAGGGAGAGGCTGCAGGCCAGGGACAGAGGGACTCAGTGTGTCCTGGGGACAGAGTCACAGTCTGGGGTGAGGAAAACGTCCTGGGGTCAGATGGCGGTGACAGTTGTACAACAATGTCAATGAACACCGCTGAACCGTACACTTAAAGTGTTGAAGGTGGTCAGTTTTGGGTCATGAGTATCTTACCACAACTTCTAAAAATTTAAATGTAAAAAGCGGACATGGAACTCTATCACGGAGACTGCCAGCGCTCCCAGGACTTGCCCGAGGTCGAGTCTCCGGGGAGAGGAAGCCCGAGGCCTGGCGAGTGCGCTGAGGGACAAGAAGCACCACAGCGTGACAGGCCTGGTCAGGCAAGGCCTCGAGTGCCGAGAGGACGCGCACGTGCGTCGCCTCAGGACGGGAGCCCAACCTGACAGGTCTTCCTTCTCCACGCCTAACGCTCAAGCTCTGCACAGTGACCATTGCTTTTCCCGTAACCGGTAAAAAGCAAACAACCGTCCACGGACCGATTCCCACAGCACACGGACCAAGCCGGAAAGTACGGAGCGACCGTCGCGGAGAAGGTCCCGCGTGGGCAGCAAGCAGCCACTGTCCCTGAGCGGGAGAGCCGGGCGGCGAGGCTTGAACTCCCCGCCCACGGGCTGCCGAGCGCCGGCCTCCCCGCGAGCCGCCCTCACACACGGCCTCAGAGCGCGCTGAGGGGAGACGCTGTCGATCAGCGAGAAAGGAAGAAGAGGGGCTCTTTGCGATGACCAGTTGTCGCCAAATCCATGCCGGCCAGCCCCGTTAGGTCGACTTCCTCACCAGTCTCGGGGGCTGCGTGCGGCTGGATCTCCTGGGGTTGTGCGTGAAACCTGAACACGGCGTCACACGTCACACTTGCTTGTACTGCACGAGGACGGTCCCCGCGCCGAGTCACACGGGAGGCCCGGGCGCTCTGCACGGCCCCAGGGTCCCCCTTCCTGGCAGCAGCGCGCCGGACCCACGAGATCCCCATGGTCCAGGCCGCACCACCCTGAGACCTCCGGGCCTCCCTTGGACTTGCGTCCTGTGGCCTCCATGATGAACCTGGTTTATGCGGACGACGGCCCAGAGACTCCGTGCTCACGGCGCGCTGCACCTGCCTCTCGGGCCGCAGGGGGCGAGGCCAATGCCACGGGCAGCTCTCAGGCAGGGCTGGAAATGGCCCACCTGGTGTCGGCGGTTATCGAACCCTAATTGAACCCCAGTAGTGCAGAGTCGAAAAGTTATTTTCAGGAAGCTCTAGCCTGCAAATTGAGAGAAAAGTTGGTCTTCTCTCGTTCTTTTTCATTAAAATGTAAGAAGAGAAATCGTTACCCCTCCTACCCTGCCTGACACCCTGCCCCCCAGTAACCTTGGCTGCTCTGCGCCCTCGAGACCGGGCACGCACTTCTGCACACAACGAAGAGAGAAAGCGACACTTTGCCGCTGAAAGACCGTAAAGTCTTCAGAGTCCAGGAGCAACCAGAGGAACAAAGTAAGTTCCCTCCCGTCTACACATCATACATTTACCTTCCAGGAGCCCCCACTCTGTCTTCAGCCCTGACGCTACGGTGACCCAAAAACTGTCTCGGTGACCCGACTGTGGGGTGACCCGACTCTGTCTCGGTGACCCGACTGTCGGGTGACGCGACTCTGTCTCAGTGACCGGACTGTCGGGTGACCCGACTCTGTCTCGGTGACCCGACTGTGGGGGGACCCGACTCTGTCTCCGGTGACCCGACCATCGGGTGACCCGACTCTGTCTTGGTGACCCGACTGTGGGGGTGACCCGACTCTGTCTCGGTGACCCGACTGTGGGGGTGACCCGACTCTGTCTCCAGTGACCCGACTGTGGGGGTGACCCGACTCTGTCTCGGTGACCCGACTGTGGGGGTGACCCGACTCTGTCTCCGGTGACCCGACTGTGGGGGTGACCCGACTCTGTCTCCAGTGACCCATCAGGTGACCCGACTCTGTCTCGGTGACCTGACTGTGGGGGTGACCCGACTCTGTCTCCAGTGACCCATCAGGTGACCCGACTCTGTCTCGGTGACCCGACTGTGGGGGTGACCCGACTCTGTCTCCGGTGACCCGACTGTGGGGGGACCCGACTCTGTCTCCGGTGACCCGACGTGGGGGTGACCCGACTCTCTCAGTGACCCGACCATTGGGTGACCCGACTCTGTTTCGTTGACCCGACCGTCAGGTGATCCGACTCTGTCTCCGGTGACCCGACCGTCAGGTGACCCAACTCTGTCTCAGTGACCCAACTGTGCGGGTGACCCGACTCTGTCTCGGTGACCCGACTGTCGGGTGACCTGACTCTGTCTCAGTGACACAACTGTGGGGGGACCCGACTCTGTCTCAGTGACCCGACCGTTGGGTGACCCGACTCTGTTTCGGTGACCCGACCGTGGGGTGACCCGACTCTGTCTCGGTGACCCGACCGTGGGGTGACCCGACTCTGTCTCAGTGACCCGACCGTGGGGTGACCGGACTGTCTCGGTGACGGAAACCGTCTTCCGGAGCATGAGCCGCACAGTCCAGTCTTGGTCTAGGTCCTATAGCTCCAGGTTTACAGAAAGTACGAAGCAAAGGAACAAATTACATGTTATCTTCGGGACATAATCAGCAAAATCCAGAATGTGAAAACCGTTACAAGTGAATTCATTTTCTAAAATGTTGTGAGAAAAGGAAAAAGAAGGCGCAAGTGCTTATGCGAGTTTACGCAGATGGAGCCGCCCCTTCAAGGGCTCCTCTTTGGATCCTGCTTAAAAGAAAAGAAACCGTAAGGAAAGTCTGTGACCACTAGGAGAGGTGATCACTGATCAGATAGCGGTATCGAGACGTTACATTAATTCTCACACGGGTGAGACCGATGAGGTCCGGGTACACAGGTGTCCCCGTCCTGCAGCGATACGGCTCTGAGACTAGACGGATGGCGCCCTCGAGGACGGGAGGGGCAGGTGCAGGAAGCAGCGGGAGACCCGGAGCCGCCTTTCGCGGAAGGCCCGTGACGCAGCACACAAAGGTCCCCTACGGCACTCGGTCTGTCCCGTGGCTGACATCTCACGTGCGTGCAGCCGGGAAGACGGCATGTGTGAGAAGATACCGACGTGGCAAGTTAGCACAGGAGAAAACGCCAAAGTGCGCAGTTGATAAGGGTCGTTGGAGAGGGAAGAGCTTCTTCCAAGAGGATGTTCCCAGGGATCTGCACCTCGGGGTGTTGGGATGAAGGGCCGGACCCAAGGGAGGGGGAGGCAGGAAGCCCTTCCGAGCAGGAGCAAACCCCCGAGTGCGTCACTTTCTGCAACACACCTGGCTCTCTGATGGCTGTAAAGTCCCTCCGGTAGGGGCTTCCTATGTCCAGTGACTAGGGTGGAAGCCGTTGATAGATGTTGACAGGTGGGTTTTTTAAGTTGTGGGAGAGGAGAACAGCGGCAGGGAAGCCGTGTTACAGGGAGGGGACGCCGGCCATCGCGCGACCGGAGCACACGCTCGTGGGTGCTCAGCGCCACGGAGAGGGGCCGGCGGAGGGAGCAGAGGCCCCTGCTCCGGGGCTCGATAGCGGGCACGGCTGTCCGCGGTGCGTTTACTGCCCAGGGGTGGGGGACACGGAGCCATGGGAGACGGGAAGTGGAGGACGATGTGAAAGCCCCATCAGCAGACAAAGGCCTCTGATGGAGTCTGTAATTACGGGCCAGCGAGAGGGGTTTCTGAGAGCGCCGCGCGGTCTGAAGCAGGGGAGAGACGGCCCCCAGAGGAGGGCGCGGCGCTCCTGCCACAGTAGCCGCCCGCGGGGAGGGCCGTCGCACAATGGTGTATTTACGGGCAAACAATCCGTGGGCAAGTGCGCAGTCTGCTCTCTCACGGCTTCCCCTCCGAGCCAGGAAGGAGAAGAAAGCACCGGGCCTCCCGCTAATTACGACTTCTCTTCCTTCCATTTAGAAGGTGCCATAATGGCTTTGTGGCCGAGAGAGAGGGAGCAGAGACCTACTTAGCTGAAAAGTGGCGGCACGGAGAAAAGAAGACTGTCGGAGCAAGCCCAATTAAGGCGTCGCTCACAGAAAGACGGTGACGTTAACGTGATTCTTGGTCCGTTTTTGTAGAAACCCGCTCTCTGCTCGATTTTATTATTTGTATGTCTCCAAAGAAGTCACGTTTTATCAGAATCTCCCTTGATATCTGCTGTCTTAGAAGACAGACGCCCCAGAGCCCCCTGCACCCAGCAGAGGAGGGGCCGTCCGTACCCCGTGGCCCTGGGGCGGCCACAGCAGGGCCGCGACCTGCGGGAGACCCCAAAGGAGCAGCGTGAGTGCCCGTCACTTCGAGGCACACAGGCACCCTCACGGCACTGTGTGGCGTTAGTGTCACTGGGATTTTGGGGAGAGACCAACCACCGTAACTCCGTGAGGCGGCCCCGGGTTTGGAGTGCGGAGGGGTGACATACACCGAAAGCAAAAGCCTTCATGTTCCATTTTCCAAATGGTCCGTGGCCAGCACGATTTGGGGGCCAGATCTGCTAACGTCCCCAGCCTGGTTCAGCGCCTTCATCAATGACGTAACGTGACAGACGCTGCGGGTGGGGCCCACACACCCTCGGCTCTCGCCACCCCCAGAAGGGCCCTTTGCTGAGGGGCCCGACGACAACCCGCTTCTCTCCCACAGCGGCAGGGGGCCAGGAGGGTGCTGGAGGCCATTCCTCACGCCACACCGCTGGGGTCTTGACTCAGGGGCAGCGCTACCGGCCACCAACCACTCAGGATGGGCAGAGTGCAAGGGGTTGGCCATGGGCAGGGGCCGGAAAGACAGAAGCAACAAGACCACGGGGGACTGTCGGGGGGGCTGACTTACCATCGCCCAAGGCTGGGGGGTCCTCGGGGTCTCCTGGAGGCAGAGACCATTTCCGGAGGGCTGCTGGGGCCGAGAGGACCCTTGCTGTTTTCCAAGGTCCGCGCAGCCGGTTTCGAGGCCCTGGGTCATCCTCCCTGTGGGCCGGGGGGGGCTTCCGAGCCACAGCGGTGACCAGCACGGCGACCGGGCTCTGCCCTTCGGCGCCACCATCCACCTTGGGGCTGAGCTCGTCAGGCTGCAGCCCGCCGCGGGTCCCCAAAGGGCGGCTCCCAGGGTGTTCAGCCCAGGGCCCAGGAGCGTAGGTCAGAGCGGCCGTCTGCGTGGTGAAGGTCAACACGCCGTCGGTGCGGGGGTCCTCACCCTGCAGGGGCCGGGAGCAAACACAGCAGGTGAGCGTCCACGTCAGCCACTCGGAAGGGCACCGGCTCCCGGCGCTCAAGGACCGCAGCGCCCGCCATCTCCCACGGGCGCGCCCGAATTTCCGGGCCCCGACAGAACACACTCGGTCCGCGGGCACCCCACGCTCGAGCCGCCACTTTCCAGACGGGAGTCGCACACCGCGAACACCCGGCCCACGGTTCCCGCACGTCCAGAGCCGCACGAACATCCCCGCCGTCCTTCCTTCGGGCACACCGGGCTCCCCCGCAACAGACCTCGCACTCAGCCCCTCCCCCAGCCCTCGCCGCCGCCGGTCCGCTCCCATCTCCGTGGAGTCGCCCGTCCAGGACGAGTCCCATCGGGGGACTCGTTGAGCACATGGCCTCGTGCCTCCTGCCAGAGCGCCCTGTGCTCGAGGAGCGCGGCCGCAGCACGTGCGAGGCTGCCTCCCTCAGTCACCGGAACACCTCGCCCTGACGAGCGCCCACATTGGGTTCCTTGGTCAGCGGACCTTGGGGGCCGTTAGGTCGCGAGGAACAGTCGTGGGCAAGTTTCTTGGGGCCGCGTTTCCAGTTCCCTCGGGCGCCGTCCGGGACAGCGCCGGGGGTGGGGACCCGTGCTCGCGACTTGCCGGGCGCTGCCGGACGCTGTCCAACACAGCTGCACCGCTCATGCTCCCCCCGCCGGCGAGAGGACACCATTTCTCTTCCTCCTCTTCGCCGGCTGTTTCCCTCCAGCCACCGGGCCGGCGGCAGCTCACTGAGGCCGCGACGTGCACTTCCCCGCCGGTCAACGACGTGGAGAACCGTCTCTCTGGTTCCGTCACCCGCACTGGAGCTTATCAGTGCGCGAGGACGCTCTGCGGCCGTGACACTCTGGCCAGCAGAAGCACCTCCTGCTCCGCCTCATGGTCATTTTGCTGCAGCTCCTTCCTCTACCGACCGCTGAAATCCGTTTCTCTCCTATTCCTTTAACAGCAACATTCGGCAACAGCAGAGCTGCCGGGGTCACTCTTCTAACCCTTCTAGGTCACACCAGGTCCCTGAGCCCCCTCCCCACTCTCTCGGTCCATTTTCCCAGGAGCGTGCGCTCTCATCAGACTGTTCTGCCTCTGGACAAGTCAAGACCCAGCTGTCCTCCGCCCGGAACAGTTACAAAAAGGTTGAGAAGTTCAATGTTCTACTTCTGACTGTGGGACCATCAAACTTTCACAGAAATTTCCAACATGGAGGTTCCCAGAAAACTTCACCTGTCCTGGAGGCTCATTCAGAGCTGCCTTCATGGTATGCAACAGGTGCATGAACCATAAATTCTTTAAATCTTGCCCATCGTGTTTCCTAAATGCATCTCGCTTGGGGCACAGGGTTGGTGTTGAGTCAGTGGGGAGGAGACCTTGGGATCTAGGTAAGATGTGAGCGTCCCTGGACTGACAACTGGCTCAGACTCCCAAGCTCGGCTCTTTTCAAAAATACCGGGGTTCAGCCTTCCAGGATAGACTTCGGTGTGGCGAGTTAGAAGTGAGAAAACTGGGGTTAGTATGGGTTCTAGTTATTGTTCTCACATATGAACTTGGGCAAATCTGTTGACGTTTTGAGACTCAATTTTCTGTCAAAGGAGGACACGGGACATTGTCTCTAAGATTGTCTTTATTTCTAAAACGGTGTCATTTTAGCTGTCATCCCAGTTGCGTCCTGCTGTCCAAGTACTAGCTGAAATCAACGGCTCCTCCTTTAGAAAAAAATAAGATTCATTAGACAAAGGAGCAGAAAAATACAATGCTACCAGGCAAAGAGCCCCCAGCGGTTTCCCACAAACTGGGCCGAAGGGTCAAGGTTAAGCTCGGCCCGAACTCCGGCTCGGAAAGACCGTCCCCGAAAACCCAGTCAGGCCATAGTGCTGGGGCGGCAGCGAGCGTCCCCGTGCCTCATTCGTGTGCCCGGCGGCACCTCTGCTCTCTTGGCTACGAATTCAGCCTAACAGAGCTTCTACTCAAAGGGCTTTAGTTGCGGCTGAACTGGAGAGCTCCGGGACAAACCCGGCTGAACACAGCACGCAGGACGTCCCAGCTGAACGTCACCTGTGCCGAAGACGGTGATCGACGGTCTCTTTGGGGTCTGTTTCTCCTGTAAACCGAATCAAGGTGAAGAGGGAAAAATAGCATTTCAGTGGGCAAACCGTAGAAATAATAGAAAACATCGGTTTTTACAAGTCACACCAGGTCCTCTGTAAGTGATGGCCAGCACAACGGGGCCTCCGGGGAGCTCGCTGGGGCCCAGGGAAGGGGCCAGCCAGCGACCCAGAGCCAGGCCGCTGGGAGACCACGCGGATCTCACGGTGGCTTCCTGTTCGTGGTGTCACGTCTTGGAGGACAGAGCTGGAGGACGAGGGGATTCTGGGGCAAGGCTGCCTGGGTCTGAATCCCATCTCCGACCTCACAACCCCCGTGAGCGTCGCTCTGACGCGGTGTGTAGCCTCTAAGCCGTCCACCGGGAATGGTGAGCAGGCTGACATGGGCGCTTCCGCCGGGGCTCCTGCCGCTCCCGCTGCGGTCACTCACTCGGCCTTCTTGGACATTCCCTGTCCTCGACGCAGTGGGACGTCCCCAGACGAACTGCGCAGAAGCCGCTCCCCACTTTGAAGGTTTTAAGCCTGAATTCAACAAACCAATGACGTCAGGTTCCCTAAAATAATGCTGAACGACTGTTGGGACCAACCTGGGCAAGCATGGTTAGCACCTGAGAGTACCCGAATCGGCCAATTCCCCGCACACGGCACGGCCGCGCGTGGCACATTAATTCTTCGCAGCGTTCGTCAGAGGACTCTGGCCGGCGCATCCTTGACACGGTACAGTTTGTACGGAGCGTCTGGGAACAGCCCCCAGGGGTTGCTGAGCCTGACCTCGAGGTCCTTTCCCATGAGGTGGCCACAGGCGAAGGAGTGGACCCCACCGGCCCCCACCGGCCCCGCTGTTGAACAAAGCAGGGAGACGGCTCTGCGGGAGGTGGACCTGACCCGCCAGCGCAGCTCCGGGGCTCCTGGAGGATATCCAGCTTCTCTCTTCGCTGCCTTCAAATTGGGGAAATACTTCCTTTTTCCTTAACAGGTATAAGGCCGGGGGAGCAGAGGAGTGTTGGATGAGCGGGGGCACAATCACCACCTCTGTGACCGTGACCCCGCCCGGACCGCCCCCCAGCAGTAGCACCAGGCCGCCACCGGCAGCTTCCTCACCGCCGCCAGCGCCCTGGCAGCACTGCGCACTAGAGGTGGGCGTGCCGCGCTCTGGCCAACGTCCGCGGGAAGAAGGTGTCGCACACGCGGCTGCGGCACACGCGGCTGCGGCACACGCGGCTGCGGCATAGCGCTGGCGAAAATGGGGGTTAGCTCACGGCCCCCTAGGACTCTTCGTAAAAGTGTGTTTTACACGGACGGGCGTTCAGTGACCCTGCTGTGGAGGGAAGGGGACGGTCGGCTCATTGCCGACACTCCTAGAGCCGTGGCCTGTCCGCCCGACCACGAGTCCGGCGTGGACTCTCCCCTTCCTGCCAGCCTCACCCGACCCAGGGCCCGGAGCAGGAAGTCAGGTTTCCTTCCTCTCGTGAGAATCCGCCCGCCCCAGACCCAGATGCAGTTAGGACATCAGGCTGCCGGGAGGGCCCAGAGGCCCTCGGGGTCCCACACGTGAGCACTGAGTGGTGACACCTAGGTCTACACACGGGCCACCAAAGCTCTTCAGGTGTCCTATGATGCCAAGGACCCAAAGCACATTAGGAGACTCACACTGGGCCATCTCTTAAACACAGAACGTTTTCTCCCATTCGCCTCACGGCCTGAAGGCAGCCTTGACAAGCACGTCGCTCCAGACACGCGTGCTGCTGGAGACACTGCGCAGCAGTTGCACTGTCCACGGGCCTCCTGACGAGGGGGCCCCATGGTGCCACTGGACGTGGCAAGACTGGGCTCCCCATACGGGGTCTCGGGAAGCCCCCACCTGCAATTCACTCATGTGGAGCAGGGGTGACTCTGCCATGCCTCTCCGTGCTCAGGACACAGCGGACGACTCCGGTGCGCCGTGAACTCTCTTCCTCTCCCTCTCTCCCTCCCCACTTCCCTTCCCTTCCCTCACGCCCTCCCACACAGAGAGAAGGCCATCCTGCCAGGTGGCCAGGCCCAACGCAGCCAGCCTGACCGTGCGCAGGGAACACACCGGAAGGGTCGTTCCTACGACAGCACTGCTGCCAGGACAAAAGACACGTCCACCTTTAGGGGAGCCTCACACTGGTCTGTCTTTCTCTGCGGCTGAGACAGCTTTCGGTTAGAAAAATGAGTCTCCAAACACTTTTTACAGAGTTCACAAAATCTACGTGGTTGAAGAAACGTGAAGTTCGAAACTCGGGATCAATGAATTTTGCAGAAAGTTGACCGTAATGCACGCTGTGGATTTTACATTACAGATGTCCACAGCGATGCTGCCTTCGGTCGCTGGGAATGGTTCCAGAGAGGGCTGGCGGGGCAAAGCCAGCAGCCCGGCTCCTCCTCTCTACACACCCACATGACCTGTCCTCCTGCCATTTCTGCTGCGTCGGCTGTCCTGCTTCGCATCTCGTCCTTCCCAGCACCGGCACCCACAGCCTCAGACTCAGCAAGGAACAGGTTCAACGGAACGACCGCCGCAGAGTCCACCTGGGATCAGCACGAAGCTCGGAGTTACAGGACAGCGACCACAACACTCACCTCAGAGTGGGTCCTGCTTTCTGAGTGCTGGTGCTAGGCTCTTCTTTCGGTTTCTGTGTTTGATTCTTTCTGACCCTTTCAACAATCCCACGGTGTGGACACAACTGCAGCGTCTACTGGCAAGTGAGGACCAGGCCTGGGACACGGCCCCGTGCATCTGGCCTCAGGCTGCATTGCAGAAGGAAGCAGGCTCACCCTGCAGTCTGGAGGAGAGTGGCAGAGTTTGGAGGCGGAAACTTGCTGACCTCGTTTTTGGCTTAAAAAATAAACATGAAAACACTGGGCAAGAATTCAGGGTTCTGACTCAGCTGGTGGCGGAGTCCCCGGTTGGAAAGCGGACACCTCACTCCACCTTCTCAGCCTCTGTCCCTCTCCGTAGACCACTGAAGGTCTCGGGGAACTTCTCGTCCTTGTAGAGCAGGAGGCCACAGAAAGGACAAGGCTGTGGCTTTCTTTCTCCCTGTCCGATCATCTAGGAAGAGTCCAGAAGGGAGAAGTGGACAACTGTCGAAGAATCCCCACGTAGCTTCTCACACATGAGAAGTGAGATCAAAAGCAGAGGCTGTCTTCTGCCCGCACAGATCCAACACAAGACGTGATGTGATGAGCTCTGGGTGTTACACTGAACTGATGAGTCCCTGAACATTATATTAAAAACCAATGATGTGTGATCCCTTGGCTAACTGAATTTAAATTAAAACAAAAACCAAAACAAGAAATAAGGACTTCTCACAAAGTTTCTCTGTGGCTTCCTCTGTGTTTGATCAACCCTGTCTCCTCCCAGCAAGTCGGCTGTCGAGGGCAGGGCCGGCCACCTTGCTCTGTAGCTGCAGGGTTGGGCCTGGGGCCCAGAGGGAGGGAGGCAGAACGTGAGCCAGGAGGAGAAGGGGGCAGGGCTTGGGAGAGATGCTGCATGTGCGATCCCACTGCATGAGGTCACACACTACCCCCAGCCCCCAGGACTGTCACGCCTCGGACCCTCCACCTGGGGGGTAAGCAGATGAACATGTAAACGTTTGCCCACAGAGCTCCATTCCGAGCCGACTGGAACCTCGGGCCTTCTGGAAGGGGTAGCCTGTCTCTGCAGGTAGGACTTTATTGAGCAGGGGACGGGGGACGGTACTCAGAGTAACTACGATTAATCCCTTCCTACAGATTAGACACAACCCTGAGAACAGCTCTACCGCGAGAACCCAGCTTCCCCCGCAGGTCAGTAGAAGTAACAGCTTGAGAAAGTAGATCTAAATCAAATGACCGTCACGGCTGTGGCTCAGACACCACATCGTGGCCCTGGTCTCACAGCCGCACCTGGGCACACACTCCTCCCAGTGGCGCCGCTAAGTAGGGGCCGGAGGGAACCCTGAGCCCCCAGACTGAATTCCCTAAGGCAGCACCTCTTCAGAAACAGAGGACGCCCGGCTGGTTTCCAGCCCACGGCTGTGAGGAGACAGCAGCTGTGGAAACCTGGTGAGGTCTTCTTGTGGACACACTGTGCCGTCTCGAGCGTGTCGCCAGACAGACGAAGGGTCGACTGCAAGGAACCACCAACACCGTGGCTGTATGTTTAGGTCCCACCAACTCCTTTACACCCTCCCCGGCAGTCGGCACCACAACCACTTCATTTCTGTTCTGGCCAATCTGGTGGACAGGAAGTAGTGGTCCTTTGTGGAGCTACGCCGCATCTCCCCAGTGAATAATGATGTTTGGCACCTCTAAGGCCCTAATTGGCTGTTTACAGCTCTTTTCTTATAAAGTGCCTGTTCAAACCGCTCACACATTTTGTGTCGGCTCGCTCAGCTGTCTTTCCTGTTCGTCTTTATTAAGGTGTACTTGACACACAACAAAGAGCACACGCTTGTTCTGACACAACCACACACCTATGAGCAGCATCGCCAGAGTTAAAGCAATGAACGGAACTCTCACCCCAAAAGTGTGCACGTCTGTCCTCCTTCTCAACACTCCCATCCCACAGCTTCCCACTCCCACACCCTCAGGCAAGCACTCATTTCCCTCGGTCACTCATGCACTGCTTTGTATTTTCTCATACTTTGTGTAAATAAAACCCTATTGGCATGCATCGTCCGTCCATCCATCAGCACGACGACTTGGAAAGGCATCGAGATACGGCATGCATCAATAACCCATTGCTCTGCCGCCAAGTAGCATCCGCTTGTCTTGTCACTTGTCGACAGGCATTGAGTTTTTCCGGTTGGTGGGAATGACGACGACAGCTGCCATGAATATTCGTGGACAGTCTTCGAGCGGACTAAGGTCTGCAGGATCCCGGACAGGAGTGAGCCGGCTGGATCACGGGTGGGCGTGTTCCCACCAGCAGCTGGTGACAGGTCGTTTCCCCACCCCTTTGCCAAAACGTGGGCGGTCTTTCAAGTTTCAGCCATGCTCGTAGGCGCAAGACGGCAGCCCCTGCCGGTGCGTTTTATTTCCCCAATGAACCACACGGACCATCGCACCTGACTTTATTTGCCACCATTTACTTTCTTCAGTGAAGTGTCTTCAGACCCTGTACTAGATTCTTCACTCGCCTCATCTTTTTCCATTTTCATGAGTTTTGAGAGCTCTTTATACAATGTAGAGAAAAATACTTTTTCAGGTGTATTACTTGCAAATTTTGTTTCCCAGCCTGTGACTTGTCTTTTCATTCTCTTATCAGGACCTTTCACAGAAGAGACTTGTTAATTTTTATGAAGTCCAATGTACAAGTTCTTCTCTCCTGGACTTCACTTGATGTCACAATTGTACATCAGTTTGGGGAACCTCAACACCTAAGACTTGTGACACGTGATCGTATCTCCACTAATTTGGACTTTCTCTAGTTACTCTCATGGTTTTTTTTAATTCTCAGTGTAGAAAGCGTTACACATTCTGTTGTCTTTCTCTTGTTTCATAGTCTTGATGCTACTGTAAATGACTTCTTCTGCTTGTGGTTAGTGTATAGAAATATAACTGATTTCTGCACATTTACTTGGCATTCTGTGGCAGTTCTGTGCACACTTATTAGTTTTAGTAGTTTTTTTGTAGATTCCTCTGAATTTTCCACAAAGCTGGTCATATAATCTGGATGTCATTTATTTCCTCCTCTTGTTTTATTGCACTGACTAAACGCTCCAGTGTAGAAGAGGCACAAGCAACCCTCCTACTCTAATTCCAGATTTCAAGTAGAAAACGTTCAGTCTTCATTCAGTGCGATGCTAGTTGTGGATTTCTATCCTGAATTGATGATGACTTTTGTCAAATACTTTTTCTGTATCTTTTACAACTCTTGTATAGTTTTCCATTTTCTTGTCAATGTGGTGAATTATACTTAATTATTTTCAAACATAGACAATTTCTCTGTATCATCACATATTATCCTTTTTTATATAATTGGATTTGATCTGCTAAAATTTATTTAGAATTTTTGCTTCTATATTTCTGAGGGATAATGATCAGAAGTTTTCTTTTCCTTTATTATTTTAATCATCTGATATTTATTGGCTTATTTTATGGCCCAGGGCATGATCTATATTGGGAAATACTCTGTGTACACTTAAAAATAATGTGTATTCAGCAGTTTTTATGGATATTATCATTCTATTAATATCCATTATGTTAAGATTCTGATGGTATTGTTCAAATCTTCTATATCCTTAACGATATTTTATCTATTTGTATAAGAAGTTCTTGAGAAAGGAGAGTTAAAATATCTAAAAATGATTGCAGACTTGTATAATTCTCTTCTTAGTATTCTCATAGTTTTGCTTTATGTATTTGAAGTGCTGACGTTAGGTTCATAAAACAGATTCGCATCCTGTAACGAACTGATCATTGGGTCATTCTTACACGTGCGTGTCTCGCAGCGCCATGGGTCTTGACATGCCCTTCAGCAACAACAGAGCCGCAGCGGCTCTATCCAGAGTTTCCTTTGTGTATATTTTCCACACTTTCACTTCCAACTGACATAGGTCTTTCTAATTTCATGTGATTTGGCTTTAGTAGAATATAGTTAATTGTTCTCTGCTTTTATTAAAATTGAATATCCCTGCTTTTCACATGGAGGGCTCAGCCCATTTGTATGACACAATCACCAATATGGGAGGACTTAAGTCTGCTTTCTTGATATTTGTTTTATATTCAGCCCACCAGGTCTTTATTCCTCCCTTACCTCCTTTCTTTCCTTCATATGGATAAATAAAGCATTTTCAGCATTTCATTTTATCCCTGAATTGGCTTTTAGTTATACCTATTTTTGTTTACTTATTAAGATGGATGCTGTGTAAGTTAAAGTGTTTATATTTAATTTATTATAGTGCACTTTCATGTAATATTACAAAACTTCAAAATCACTCTTGTGCTCCTGCTGCCATTTAGTTTTCTTCCACGTAAGATATAACCCCCACAATACCTTTTTTTTTTTTAAAGGTTTTATTTACGCATTTGAGAGAGTGCGTGCACACGAGAGCGCACATGAGGAGCCGGGAGGAACAGAGGGAGAGGGACAAGCATACTCCCTGCCGAGCAGGGAGCCCGATGTCGGACTCCAGCCCAGGACCCCGGGGTCACTACCTGTGTGTGCCAAAAGCAGATGCTTAACCAAATGAGCCACACACACGCCCCAAACCCCGAAATACATTTTTATTATTTTCTTTTAAATATGCAATAGTCTTTATCAAAATCTTAGACCTCTTATGTGTATGTATCTTTTATATTTACTTGCAAATTTACCATTCCCAGTCATTTCCATTCTGTTTTTTAGATATGGATTTCTCTATGGCGTCATTTTTCTTTAAGCCAAAGCACTTCGTTTATGATTTCTGTAGCGGGGGTCTTCCAGACACAGATTTTTCCCTGTTTCTTCTACAGTTTTGAACAACACATAATTCTAAATCGATGGGCTTTTTTTCTTTTCTTTCAGTACTCTATGTTCTACTGTCTTCTAGTCTCCTAATGAGAAGTAAGACTCCTTCTCACAATTATTCCCCAAGATACGATGTCTTTCTTCTCCTCAGTGCACCTTTAAGATTTTCTCTTTATCTTGGGTTTTTCCTTGTTTGATTACGATATGCCTAGATTTTGTTTTCTATTTATCCTCCTAGTGGTTCATTAAGCTTCTTGCATCTATGTGTTGATGTCTTTTGTCAATTCTGGGCAAATCCCAGGCATCATTTCTTCAAATACGACTTCTGCCCCATCTCTTTCTCGCGTTCCCTTCTGGGATGACATTTACACGTGTTGGAGCATCTAATAGTGCCTCATGTATCTCGGACATTTTGTTCCATTTTTTGTACTTCTTTTATGTTCTTTAGGCTTCGTTTTTGATCATTCCTATTGACCTGAGTTGAAATTCACAGATTCTTTCCTCTGCTGTGTCTGGTCTGTTACTAAACTCATCAAATGATGCTTTATTTCTGATCTTATCGCTTTCAATTCTAGTATTTCCATTTGGTGTTCCTTTATTGTCTGTCTCTCTGCTGCAGTTTTCTATTTGTTCATGTGTGCTTCTCACCTTTCCCACCCAATCCTTTAATATATTTCCTTATTAAAGCGTCCCGTCCTCGTCACTACACCACCTGAGTCACATCTAGGTATCCTTCGTTCTTCTATTCCCTCTTTCCTCTCAACCATGAGTCACCTCGTCTTGTCCCTTCACGTGTCTCCCGGTTCTTGATGATAAACTAGGTTTTGTATGAAGAATAGTAGAGATGGAAGTAATATTTATGCCTGGGAAATGGCAAGTCCTTCTCTCTCAGTCTGCTGTTGTGGGGCTGAATTCATGTGAGCTGTACTGGAAATGGGCTTTGGTTTTGTTGCAGAATCAGACTTGGTAACTCCCGGCTACAGTTATGTTGAGGGTGGGATCAAGTCTTTTCTTCAGCAGTGCTGGGATCTAAGCCCTAGCATGACTCTGAGGATGGCTTCACGCTCTGCAGACAGCTGCCACTTCTCGGAGCCCGGGTGCTATCTCTGATTTACAGCCAATACCAGTGTGTGGGCCCCACCTCTCTGCTCCCCACAGGGTAGATCTTCTCCCAATGCTCTGCCTTGTCCCAAGCCTCTGGAGGGCTGCTAAGGAGTGCTCAGAGG
Organism: Eira barbara; assembly: GCA_020311275.1. Taxonomy (NCBI): domain Eukaryota; kingdom Metazoa; phylum Chordata; class Mammalia; order Carnivora; family Mustelidae; genus Eira; species Eira barbara. The sequence continues at coordinate 10,415,037 of JAHRIG010000128.1, forward strand.
GTCTGGCCCCCCGTAACCCCCCATAGCATACTGCCTTCTCACACACTCAGTGCTCTGTGCAGCTGCGGCTGGGGCCCCTGTCCCCACACCAGCCCCCAGGCACTGTCCATGGTTCCTTAAGGTTGGGGCCGCACTCTTCCCATCCCTCCTACAGCTGACTCGTCTCCTACTGCCGCAGCCTGTATGAAAGGAGTGGGGCCTCTTCTCCCCTAGAATGACCTCATTAGTTTTTGGAATTCTATCCATTTGAGTTTCTTTGTATCATCAGCAATCCAAGGGGTTTCTAAAAGCGAGGACTGGTAGCTCTGTCCATGCTGTTCGGGTGGGACTGGGATGGTCTCCCGACATTCTGCACTCGAGTCCACATGCTGACCTCCTGCTGCTCCTCCAGTACCCGTTCCGAGGAGCCCTCACGGTCTACGGCCATACCACCTTGAACGCGCCTGATCGCGTCTGATCTCGGAAGCTAAGCAGGGTCGGGCCTGGTTAGTACTTGGATGGGAGACCGAGGAGCCCTCACAGGCCCACCTGCCGTGTGGTTCACAGGCCTCCTTTATTTGGAGTCTTCCCCACAGAGCTACTCTATCCTTGACTGTGCGCGCACGTCTTTCTCCCGGGGAGGACTTGTGAGGTCCCAGCAGCAGGACTAGGGTTTCCCTGTCTCACCCGGCACATAGCACAGCCTGTAGAACATGAGAATGCTCATGCCAAGACAATGTTTCCAAAATAAATCAGTTAATTCACAGCATTTCCGAGTGATGAATTCGGGTTTTAAACTTCCCAACAGCATACTGTAAATTGAGAATTACTGTGTTCTCTGTAGGGACGATAAGGACACTCAGCCAGTGCTGCCGAGGTAAGTACAAGCAGCAGCTGCCTCCAGCCCTGACAACACACGGCGCATGAGGACAGCGGTGCCCTCTGACCCCCTCGGGCTTCGGTTAGAACGTAATTTGTATTAAAGCCTCTAAAGGTAATAACTTCACAATGTGTCTCTGACCCTATGCTAGAGTTAGATTTTTGAAGATACGTAGAGAAAGATTATTTATAAAATAATTCGCTGGAAATTGGTTGCACCTGGAAAGATCATGGGTATATAAAGCTTAAATTTCCAGTGTAGACTTTCATCACTCGAGGGGCCGGAGATGAGAAAACCCTGCTCCCAGCCCCACCTGGCCGTACTTCTGCGGCGACGAAGTCTGCTAGGCGGCTTTGGTAAAGTCCGGTCACGGACTTCTGCTCTGTTCAGTCTTTGTTCATCAGAGAGATGATACTGGACAGAGAAAATAACAAGTTCTAGGTCTTCAATGCATTTTTTAACACTGAGAAGCATCCGTCTCAACACAGAAGAAAGAGCCTAAGCCAGAAGCGCCACCACGTGCTCAGTCGCTCTCCTTCTCCGCGTGCTCGTCTTCTGAATAACCCTGAAACGGCCACGTGGCAGGATGAGTGCAGAGTCCATGACTACACGGGGACGTCTGTGAGGGAGAGTGCCCAGACAAACTCCGGTGGGTGGCCCTCCCGCCGGACGTGGAAGGACTAGGGAAGCCAACCCTGGCCGTGTCGACGGACGGCGTGCACGGTGAGACCAGCGCCGGCCCCGCTCCCGTCTCTGCTGACACGGAGTGCAGGCAGGGATGGGCGCCCCCACCCCCCGTGCCCCCGGCAGCCCCAGGGTGGAGTCAGGGGCAGCAGCCCCGCCTCTCAGACACAGGCGCTCGAAGGAACTGGGGTCCATGAAAGACACCAGCCCCACTTCCTTCTGGAACGGGGAGGCCGCACTGAGAGCAGTCCAGGATGGACGTCCAGACAGCCAGTGGCAGAACTGCGGCACACGGGAACCAGGGCTGCAAAGACACGGCAGCAAATCCTACTGGCTGGCGTGAGGAAGCTACAGTCACGCGCCCCAGCACCAATGCGGGCCTCACCGGACCGATGGAGGCCAGTCCGGCAGAGTCATTCACCGCTCGGGAGGTCACTCCCTGGGACCAACCCAAGAGCCCCCAGGAGCTGTCCCATGGCGTGGCCACCGTCCCTCCCTGCACTCCTGGCCCTGGAGTCCCCGAGGTCCCCCTTCACGAGGCCCCACCGTCAGCTGCCGCTGATTTCTGACCCTGACGCCATGCCGTCGGCTTCCTCGGAGTAGGGCGCGGACAGCACGGCGATATGGCGGAGAACCCGGGTGCCCTCCCTGCCCCCTCCACATCCAAGGAGCAGACTCTATCTGAACTTGACTCTCTCGTTTTAGTGCGAGGCTAAGTGCGTGATGACCACGCTGAAGGGAAAACACGTGCCGGCTTCAGAATGAAGGCTGGGGCTCCCCGCACCAGCAGGGACAGCTGAGGAGGCTTCGCGAGCGCCCTGTGGGACGGAGGCGAGCCGTGGCCCTGGAGCCCGCCACCTTCCTTCAGTTTGTGCAGCCCACGGAGAAGACCCCAGAGTTAGGCTAAGGGAACGTGGTGAGACACTCCACCGAGAAATTTCAGCTGGTTCCTTCACTCGGGCATCTTCTGGGTCTTGCGAGTCTGCAGAACTTTTAAGGACTCTCTTGCCCTTCCCCCTCCATAACCATCGCTGCGTCCAACATGCGGGATCACGAGGCAACGTCTCCCTTACAGACGCCCAGAAACCCACAGCCAAAGCCAAGGCTGAGCATGAAGCTCTGTGTGATAAGGACACATCAGCGGACAAAGCAGGCAGACGACGCGATGCCGTTAGGTTCGCGTGCGCTTCAGTCACCCGTCTTCAGGACTGCGGGAGATGCCGGCGTTCCGGTGTGCCGGGCAGTAGGCACAGCCGCGGGACCGGGGCCGTGGGGCCGTGCGGTGCTGGAGCGCGGACAGAACCCACGTCGTCCAACACAGCCGCGGCCTCGGTCCTGCTCAGGAGATGGGGACACCAGCAAGAACCAGCAGCTGGTTTCCAGCCTCCTGACCTACTTCCACTGAGTTTCTGAAGACTGTTCATGACGAGAAGTAATGACGACTGTTAAGTGAGGCCTTCCCTGAGAGCTGGACGTGCACTGTCTTCCTTCAGCCTCACAATGACCGGAGGGCCATCGTGCGCACCTTCATGGCCAGCGCCCCGGGCCAGAGAGGCTGAGCAGCGTCGCCAAGTCCACACGGCCCTGGGGGGACGGGTTCTGAACCCGCTCCCGGGTGTCCGGCATCGCGCCCACCATGTCTGCCCACTGCCAGCTCCCCCAGGCAGAGCCCGTGCCAACCCCATCTTCCGCTCCCCGGGCCCGCCGGGCGTCTGGCTCGTAGGAAGTGCTCAGAGTCAGCGAATGAGTAAGACATCGTCACACCAAGAAACCAGTGTGAAGCGGGCCCGGCTCCACCGGGCAGGGTCCGCACTGAGAAGCCGGCCAAGGGTCCAGGCCAGGGCGGGCGTGGGCCGAGCGCAGCGTGTGGTGTGGGCCCTCCCGGCGCGCCCGGACTCCCTCCCGCCAGGCTGCCCCGTGAGGCCGGAAGGAAGAGCCGCGCCGTCAGGCGGACGCCACGAGCCGGGCAGACACATTCTACGGCCCGGGGCGGAAACGTGCTTGTGGGGAGCTCCCCGCCCCCGCTCACCTCACCACCCCTCCCGCGCAGGCTCGCCGCACCCGGAAACGCGCCTGGCTCTGCACCTCCTCAGAGGCCAGGCCCGGGCGAAGGCCACTCTGAGCGCCCCCAGCGGCGAGCCCTCCGAAGGAGCGTGGGGGGCGCGACCAGACCCCCAGCCCAGAGCGGGCTTCAGGGATCTCGGCGGCTTCTTGACAGGAAAATAATCAAAAAAGGACCCACATTGCTTCCCCCACATCTCCCGGAGCCACGGCCGTCCTCCAACGAAGCCCCAGCAGGGCTCCGGGGAACAGGACCTCCGTCGTGGAGAGGAACCTACGGCCAATCCCAGGGGACACGACTAAGAAAGACGCGTGTCCCCCGCTGCCAAGTAGCCAACACGCCCACGGTCACCCTGGACTTCAACGCTTTGTCCAAACACCGTTCTCGGGATGGTGAGGGCCCCTGGCTCTGACGGTCACTAGGCCCCGTGCCTGCTCCTTCCGGGGGAGCCGAAACCTGGCAACTCCTGTTTAACAAGCAGCCGTTCTCTTCCATCTCAGAGGCTAATGGAGATTCTGTTTCTCTACAATGTTCTTCTGAACAACCTGCGATGGCTGGACGGCCCTGCCGGCGCTGATGTAAACGACCTCCGCCCCAGACACCGCGCGTGTGGGATGCCCGCCTGGGCAGGTGCACCCGGCACAGACAGGCTTCCTGAGAGGTGAGACTAGCAGCGGGACCCCAGCACGACCCAGCCCACCGGGACAGCTGGCCGCCCTGTGTCCACCGAATTCCAGCCAAATTCGGGGTCCCCTCGTGCTCCTTCCCAGCTGTGTGTCCACCGCTGTCCTGAGGCCCGGGGGTGAGGGTGGGCCCTTCCACACCCTCTCTGCTGCCTCCAGGTGTCACGTCTGCGTTTGATGGTGGACTTTCTAGGGCTCCCGTCCCGGGGAAGATACCCCAAAGACCCTTACCCCTAAGCGACCCAGACCACTGAGTGTTCAGTGCGGACGGTGGGTGGGCTGCCACTGCTGGACTCGTGAGCACGCGTGTGCGACTGTAAAAGGGTCCAGGGCCATTCTCTGCGTGTGCCCCGACCCGCACGGCACAGGAGAGAAACCAGTGAATGCCCAGGACTTCGAGGTCGGGCCCGGTGTGCACATAGAGAAAATAGCCCGCGGCAGGTGAGAGACATGCCTGGCCACAGGGCGAGTGATGACGGTCACCTGAGCTGCTGGTCTGTCCTGCCTGGTCGTGGGATGAGCGTTCAGAGCCGCGGCCTGTGACAGGGCCTCTAGGTACGGCAAGTAGCGCTGGACAGCCCTGGCCAGGGCACCGGCCTCCCGCAGACTGGGCCTCCGCTCCTTCTCTGCACTCCGCTCCAAGCTCCTGAAAAGCCAAGAGAACCGTGAGCCAGTCCCACATTTGTCCACGTGGTTTAGCCATCCAGGCATCTGCTTCACGCGAGATGAACGCACACGGGACAGCCTCGGTGCCGAGCAAGGACACGGGCCTCGTGGCCAGACGGTGAGGTCCTGCCCCCGGCACACGTCAGCCATGCCCCCGGAGCCTGGTGCTCTGATGCACCCTCGTCACCTTGACGAGTGACCCCAGAGAGGGTCAGGCTTGGAGTGTGCTCCCAGCCTGGCCGCTCTGAGCCCTGGATGGGAGACCAGCTACAGACGGACTTCCTGCAAGTCCGCCAGCATCTGAGAAACAGACAGTGGGCTACGCAGTGGCCCGGGGGCCGGGGGTCTACACGGAAGGGGGTCTGAGGTCTAGGGAAGGGGACTGGCTGGGGATCGGGGGACAGCAGAGGAGACAAAAGCGAAACAAAGAGCTGAGAGCAGGTGTGAGGTCTGAGAGAGGGCAGGCCCGCACTGAGCCTCGCGGCCAGGGCGCAGATGGAGGCCGCAGAACTGAGCCAGGCAGGGGCGTGTCTCCCGGTCACAGAGGCCCAGTGCCCAGAAGGGGTAAGAAAACCGGGCCCTCCTGCATCCCGCCACCTCCCAAAACCTCCAGACATCGCACACGCACAGTTGCCCAGAGGTGGCACAGCAAGGAAGCAGGAAAAGTCCCGCGCATGGTTTACAGTGACCCTGAGACGCCACTCCCGACCCCCACGGCCTGTGAACGTTCTGGGTTCCCAGGCAGGGGGCCGCGGGGCAGCAGGAGGTCCACAGTCGGCCGACCCTAAGGCAGAGAGATGTCTGCATCCCCCCGGGGCCCAGCGTGATCACAGGCCCTTAAAAGAGGACGAGGAGGTAGTTGGGGGCGTGAGAGCGACGTCTCGGAGGAAGACTCCCAGCCCCGAGGGAGGCTGGGCCACCAGCCAGAGAACACAAAAGGGGGACACGCTCTCAGCCTGGCCCGTGAGAAGGGCCCCGCCGCGCCCGAGCTTCCGCTCAGTGGGGCCCAGGCGGAGCGTCTGACCCACGGAGCCGCCGAGTCTGTGACGGGTCACAGCGGGAGACGAAGGCGGGGCCAGATGTTTCCAGTTGTGAAACTGTCGCCACCAAAAAGCCACGTGTGGGCATGGGCCGTGCTGGGCAGACGGGCCGGAGACTGGATGACACACGGATGCCTGCTGTTCGTTTGTCAAATGGTGGTGAGATGGACATGGCTCTGAAGCCACATGTTTGGCCCTAACTAGGGCACAGATGGGGCAGCTGGTGGCCTGCCACCTGCAGACGGTCAGGGCCACAGTCTGAACAGGTGCCAGGACGCAGACACGGGAACTCACACTGTCCCTCAGTGGCCTCCTGTCCGGAGCGGCTCCCTTCCGCCCGCTGCCCTGACTGTGAAGAGCTGTCCTCTGGGGCCGCCCCTCTCGCAGCCGAGACGCAGTGACCAGAGCATCCCCGTCCGCAGACACCTCTGCTGTGTGCATGTCACCTGTCCCCAAGGGCCAAGATGCATCCTAAATGGGGCAGGAAACCACACGGCTAGACGCTCTGTGCAGGGAGCCTCTGTCACACACTCTGACCTCGGGTCCCCGGGAAGGGCAGCCTAACAGCGAGTTCCTGGTCCTGACACCCGTGCAATCTGGAGCGGCCGGCAGCTCCCCAGACCGTCTCCTCCCAAGTTCTTCTCCCCGTCCCTTTCTCTCCTTCGCTGTGCTGCCCACGGCTGGCCCTGCTATGCCCGCTGACCAGCCATCTCGGCAGGTGACAACGCAGCTCTGGCCGTAGACCACAGGTTTCACCGCTGTCCCGTCTTTTCGCTCTTCCTTAGCCGCACGTCCACGCACTCCCTCAGGCTGACCCAGAAATACGCCCCCCATCCATCTACGTCTCCCCCTGCACCACGGCTTGTCTGGGACATGTGCAGTCAGGCCTGGGCAGCCGGGGTGGCAGAAGGAGTCTGAGCCTCTGCCTCTCGCCGCTGCTGCTCGGAACCACGGGGGCCTCTGGGGAGAGGACCCCAGGTCCCATCACTCGCAGGTAAAACCTCCAGTTGCATCCCACTTCCCCGATCGTTCGGTCACTTCGTGCTCAGGGACGCTTCCCCAGCATCCGGCCGGAGGCAGGCTCTCGTCGCTGCTCACCAGAGTGCCCCGGAAGGCGGGCCCTACAGCGCTCGCTCCCAGCAGAAGCGGCCTCCTTGACCACGCGCTTCTGTTGCCGGGTGTCCTCTCACCGGAACGTACGCCGCCGAGAGAAGGGCTCACGTTCCTCCCCGCTCCTCTTCCCTGCGCCAGCCCCAGGACCTCCAGCCTCCACTGAAGGTGGACGTGTGGGCTGGGTGAGTGAACTCGCACACCCACGACATCCCGGGTTAATGCAGTTTTTAAGTGTCACTTCACAGGTTAATGATGTGAAATGCTAGTGTTTGGGGCTGTTACCAGTGAAAGTGAGTTCAGGGTCCGAAAATGATCATTGTGGTGTGATGGGGTGATCAAATCATGGACTAATTTGAAAAAAAAAGTCTTATTTCCCTTTTTTTTTTTTAAGGAAAATGAGTTTTCGAGTTACATAAAACACGACTCTCCCCGTCTGTTTGGCCTCTTTGACAGCCACAAATACTGCTTGTGCAGAAAGAACGGGACACGTTTCCTACAGCAACTCTAACCTCAGACCGTTGTGGGTGTTCATCACTGTGGCGGCTGATTTCTGAATAATAAATAATTGTAAGTGATTATAGCTCTGACATTTACATAGCAATATATGTAAGTGGGTTTTTTCGCATACTAAATGCATTTGACCTTCATGTAAGTAAATACTCAGTTTCAAAATTTGTATTTTTTTAATTATCTGCCAGAAGTGCCCTTGACGTTGAACAAAAATATCCCAGACTGTTAGAAACACGGCACAGCTCACCCAATGTCAGAATGAGGTCCAGAAAACCGGCGCGCGCGGGGGTCACAGACACATCTGCTGTTTTCATCTCTTCCCTCCCTTTCTGACCTGACCTTTGCATTTGGAGGGACTTCATTTTTAAGCAATCATTCGATTTTCACTTTTACTTACAAGTATACCAACTATGATAAAGTCTCATGAGAATTCTAGAAGTAAGGTGTTTTGATGTGCTGACAGGAGGGCCCTCAGTTCCCCAAGCACAGTGGAAGGCCTTAGAAAAAGCCGTAAATGCAGGAAAAGCGGGGACATGGAGTTTCCCCGCTCTCAGTCCCATGTGTGTGTCTACATATGTGTCTACTTGTCTGTGTGTGTGCGTGTCCATATGTGTATGCATGTTTCTGGGTATATCTGTGTGTGTCTGTGTATCTATATTTGTGTTCGGTCTGTGTACATGTCTTATACTCTGAGTTAGGCTGTGTTACTGCAAATAAAATGCCCAATTTGCTAATAATCATTTCTACTTTTAGGGACCAGGAAACAGTACGTTCAGTTCTTCCTACAAACACGGTAGTTTGTGACTTACACGTGGGTCTCTAGCGTGGATCTGACCCCCTTCAGGACATTCCCGAGGGTTAGGTGGGTCTGTAACTCATCAGAGATTTCCCACTTACAGTAATGGGACCAGGATCCCGGCTAGCTTTCTCACGGAGGAAGTCTGGTTTTCAAGAACGGATCACTACTGTTAGGTGTGGTGTTTGTATGTATTTCATAAAAGCTGGGACTTATAGAAAATACTCTTCTTGTGTTTAATCATCTCATGGATAAAGTTGCCCGGTTTTTCAGGCTATACCGAATCGGACCTCACGCATGGGCCAATGACGAGGGCCTCATGGTTCCTCGATCTCAAACCACGGCTAGAGTTTCCCGGACCATCACTGAGCGGATGGAACCCGTGCTGTGTGGGGTCAGGGTGTATCTTAACAGAGGTCGGTTTACGTCGCTGGTAGTCTGTCTTTTCTCAGCACTAACTGCTAAGCTCATTAAAGCGCCTCTAAAGTGTCCTTCATTTCCCGGCGGGTCTATGGCGGGTGGGTCGGTTTGCCGCGCTGTGAGGTGTTGGAGGGACGGGCGTGGCTCTCACTTCGCTGGGCGGTCCTGGACCAGCTAACTTGCAGATGGGCTTTCGCCCTTCGTTCTGCTCGAAGTCGGTCAAAACCTGGTAAGTACGTATTTTCCACCTCAAAAACACTAAAACTGTTTTACGCGTCGAACTTCGCTTCTCCGTTTTCCAGTGGCATGACTGATCTTCTCGCTCCAGACAACACGAGAGGCCCCAGTTTGCTAGAGAAAACGACCCAGACTAGGAAGACGGTCTTTAGAGACACACAATGAACCGGTCTCACTCCTCTCCCAGGGACGGTAACTGGACAACAGTTGATTCTCCACATACACCCTTCAAAGACACCTGATGCGATGCTCCCGGGCACAGTCCTGCGTGAACTGGCGGAAGCCCCAGACACACTGCTGGCCTCCTGCTCTCAGAGCATCGGCAAATGGCAGGCTTTGCCTCTCAGGGACCCCTCCCGCTTCCCTCTGTTCCTCAGGTTTGGGATTTGTGATCAGTGCTGGGCCCCCCTGCTGCTTTCACACATGGCACTCACTCTGGTCAGGAGAAGAGCGGGGCCAGGCATCCCGCACAATCCTAACCTCATCCGGGCCGGTTAATGTCTGTACAGGTCATCTGTCCTGCGTGAAGCACACCAAGTGTATCTCCGGCCAGTTGTGGGTCCGCGCGAATCCATCAAGAACAGAACGCTCTAGAGCCCAGCATATGGAACGCATTCCCTGTGGACTGGCGGAGGCGAGGAAGAGCTCTCAGCTGGTGTGGCTGCCCATGTAATAATTCAAAGCACCAGCAGGTCATTCATTCTGTCCTTCGTTGACTGACTCCACAAATATTGGCCAAATGTCAACCTCGTGAAAAGGCACGTGCTAGGTGCTGGCATTCTCCGGGCCAGAAGCAGCACCTGGACCAGCGCCAGGGGACAGAAGGCAGAAGCGTCAGAATGTCAGACAGTCACATTCCAGGGGCCAGAGACACCCGGGCCTCACCGAGTGGCCTGGGCCTGCTCAGGAAAGCTGTAGACATGGCTCAGGAAAGTGGCACAGAAAATAGAGAGAGTCCAAGGGGTGAATTTTAAAGGACGACCAGATTCATTAGGCAACAAATTAAGAGAGAAAACGGGAATGGCAGTACTAATTTTAGAAAAATGGAATCCAAGACAAAAAGCATTAAGGCAACCAAGGCACCCTCCGGAAGTGACCATGGATACAGCCGTCACCAAGGACGATGAGGCCCAGCAACCCTTACATGCCCCATGTCTGAGCCTTCAAGGGTTTAAGGCAAAATATATTAGCAACAAAAGGAAAATTTACAGAAACAGTTTCTGTCTGAGAAATTTCAACAAGTCAAAATATAATATATATAAAAAATTAATGAATAAGGGACGCCTGGGTGGCTCACTGGGTTAAGCCTCTGCCTTTGGCTCGGGTCATGATCTCAGGGTCCTGGGATCGAGCCCCACATCGGGCTCTCTGCTCAGCGAGGGGCCTGAATCTGCCTCTGCCCCTCCCCCCTCCTCCTGCACACTCTCTGTCTCTCTCTCAAATAAATATATAAAATCTTTAAAAAAACAAAACCAAAAACGATAGGTCTAAAAAACCTAAAAAACAACAGGTATAAGGATAGTAGAAATAAGAAGTCCAAAAGATAATTAATTTAAACAATCATGGTAAAAGTAGGGCACACAAACTGAGGGTCGCTGGAGGGAAGCTGGGTGGGGGATGGGGAAACTGGGTGATGGGCATGAGGGAGGGCACGTGAGGAATGAGCCCTGGGGGTTGTGTGCAACTGATGAATCACTAAATTCCACTTAAAGCTTAAAAATAAAAGTGAATAGTGCCTCACTTAAAAATAAATACGGACATTGAAAATGACAAAGGTGGAGAGAGGCAAGATGACGGAGGAGTAGCGGACTGAGATGACATCAGGTCGCAGGAGGTCAGCGGGTTATCAAACCACTCTGAACACCTACAAACTCAGGAGGTGATCCGGGAGAAGGGCAGCAACTCTAGGAACCGAAAATCAACCACTTTCTAAAATAGCTCTACAGAGAGCGTTCGGGGAACAAAAACTCCCCAGAGCGAACCCGAGCAGATTGCTTAGCCCGGCCCCCGGCAAGGGCGGTGCAGTTCCCCCTCGGGCAAAGACATTTGAGAATCACTGAGGTCGGCCCCTAACCTGGAACATCAGCAAGAACATCCAGCCAAGACCAAGTCACCGATCAAAGAGAACTGCAGAACTCCAGAGCCAGGGGAAAACACTGCATGGAATTCATGGCTTTCTCTCCATGATCCTTTAGTCTTGCAAAGGTAAATTAAATTTTTCAATTTTATTTTTTCTTATTCTAATTTTTTAACTTCTCCTCTTTCCTCTTTTAACATTTTTTAACTAGTTTATCTTAACAGTACCTTTCTAAAAAAATAGTTTTAAACCTTCATTATTATAGTCATATTTTATCCTTCATTGTATTTAACCTTATTTTTTGTAATCATATAGGGTTGTGTTTTTTTTTCTAAAAATTTTTGGGATACAATTTCTTCTAACAGATCAAAATATACCCTAAATCTAGCACAGAGCTTTGATCTAGTATCCAGCCTGAGCACATTCTCTCCTCTTTTTTTTTTGGTCTTCTTTCTTTTTCCAACCAACTTACCTTATCAATTTCTTTTTAAAATTTTTTTAATTTTCATTTTTACAGTCATATTCCATCCCTTCATCATGTTTACCCTTATTTTTCTATATATATGTTTTTCTTTCTTTAAAATTTTGGGAGGTAGTTTCTTCTAAGAGACCAAAATACACCCAAAGGGTTTTTGCACCATTTTAGTATTTTATTATTGTTCATATATTCTTATCTGGATAAGATGACAAGGCAGAAAAAAAAAAAAAAAGAACAAGAGGCAGTACCAACGGCCAGGGACCTAATCAATACAGACATCGGTAATATGTCAGATCTAGAGTTCAGAATGACAATTCTCAAGGTGTGAGCTGGGCTTGAAAAAGGCATGGAAGATATTGGAGAAACCCTGTCTGGAGAAATAAAATTCCTTCCTGGAGAAATAAAAGAAATAAAACCTAACCGAGCTGAAATCAAAAAAGGTATTAATGAGGTGCAATCAAGAATGGAGGTTCTTACTGCTAGGATAAATGAGGCAGAAGAGAGAATTAGTGACATAGAAGACCAAATGATGGAGAATAAAGAAGCTGAGCAAAAGAGAGACAAAAAACTACTGGGCCACAAGGGGAGAATTTGAGAGATAAGTGATACCATAACATGAAACAATATTGGGATAATTGGGATTCCAGAAGAAGAAGAAAGAGAGAAGGGGGCAGAAGGTATATTGGAGCAAATTATAATGAGAATTTCCCTAATATGGCAAAGGGAACAAGCGTCAAAATCCAGGAGGCACAGAGAACCCCCCCTCAAAATCAATAAAAATAGGTCCACACCCTGTCATCTAATAGTAAAACTTACTAGTCTTAGTGACAGACAAAATCCTGAAAGCAGCTCAGGACAAGAAGTCTGTAACATACAATGGTAGAAATATTAGATTGACAGCAGACCTATCCACAGAGACCTGGCAGGCCAGAAAGAACTGGCATAATATATTCAGAGCACTAAATGAGAAAAACATGCAGCCAAGAATACTATATCCAGACACGCTATCACTGAAAATAGAAGAAGAGATAAAAAGCTTCCCGGACAAACGCAAATTAAAAGAATTTGCAAACACCTAACCAGCCCTACAGGAAATATTGAAAGGGGTCCTCTAAGCAAAGAGAGAATCTGAAAGTAGATCAGAAAGGAACAGAGACAATATACAGTAATAGTCACCTTACAGGCAATACAATGACACTAAATTCTTATCTTTCAATAGTTACCCTGAATGTAAATGGGCTAAATGCCCCAATGAAAAGACATAAGGTATCAGAATGGATAAAAAAACAAAACCCATCCATATGCTGTCTACAAGAAACTAATTTTAGACCCAAAGACACCTCAGGATTTAAAGTGACTGGGTGGAAAACAATTTACCATGCTAATGGACATCAGAAGAAAGCTGGGGTGGCAATCCTTTTATCAGACAAATTAGATTTTAAGCCAAAGACTATAATAAGAGATGAGGAAGGACACTATATCATACTCAAAGGGTCTGTCCAACAAGAACGTATAACAATTTTAAATATCTATGCCCCTAACCTGGGAGCAGCCAACTATATAAACCAATTAATAACAAAATCAAAGAAACACGTCGACGATAATACAATAATAGTAGGGGACTTTAACGCCCCCCCTCACTGAAATGGACATATCATCTAAGCAAAAGATCAACAAGGAAATAAAGGCCTTAAATGACACACTGGACCAGATGGACATCACAGGTATATTCAGAACATTCCATCCCAAAGCAACAGAATATACATTCTTCTCTAGTGCACATGGAACATTCTCCAGAATAGACCACATCCTGGGTCATAAATCAGGTCTCAACTGCTACCAAAAGATTAGGTTCATTCCCTGCATATTATCAGACCACAATGCTCTGAAGCTAGAACTCAATCACAAGAGGAAAGTTGGAAAGAACTCAAATACATGGAGGCTAAAGAGCATCCTACTAAAGAATGAATGGGTCAACCAGGAAATTAAAGAAGAATTGAAAAAATTCATGGAAACAAATGAAAATGAAAATACAACGGTTCAAAATCTGTGGGACACAGCAAAGGCGGTCCTGGGAGGAAAATATATAGTGATACAAGCCTTTCTCCAGAAACAAGAAAGGTCTCAAATACACAACCTAACCCTACACCTAAAGGAGCTGGAGAAAGAACAGCAAGAAAGCCTACACCCAGCAGGAGAAGAGAAATCATAAAGATCAGAGCAGAAATCAATGAAATAGAAACTAAAAAAACAGTAGAACAAATCGACGAAACCAGGAACAGGTTCTTTGAAAGAATTAATAAGACTGATAAACCCCTGGCCAGACTTATCAAAAAGAAAAGAGAAAGGACGCAAATAAATAAAATCATGAACGAAAGAGGAGAGATCACGACCAATAGCAAAGAAATACAAACAATTATAAGAACATATTATGAGCAACTATACACCAGCCAATGTGACAATCTGGAAGAAATGGATACATTCCTAGAGACATATAAACTACCAAAACTGAACCAGGAGGAAATAGAAAACCTGAACAGACCCATAACCAGTATGGAGATTGAAACAGTCATCAAAAATCTCCCAAAAAACAAGAGCCCAGGGCCTGACGGCTTCCCAGGGGAATTCCACCAAACATTTAAAGAAGAAATATTTCCTATTCTCCTGAAACTGTTTCAAAAAATAGAAATGGAAGGAAAACTTCCAAACTCATTTTATGAAGCCAGCATTACCTTGATCCCAAAACCAGACAAGGATCCCATCAAAAAAGAGAATTACAGACCAATGTCCTTGATGAACACAGATGCAAAAATTCTCATCAAAATACTAGCTATAAGATCCAACAGTACATTAAAAGGATTATTCACCACGACCACGTGGGATTTATTCCTGGGCTGCAAGTTTGGTTCAACATCTCCAAATCAATCAATGTGATACATTAGTAAAAGAAAGAATAAGAACCATATGATACTCTCAATAGATGCTGAAAAAGCATGTGACAAAGTACAGTATCCTTTCTTGATCAAAACTCTTCAAAGTGTAGGGATAGAGGGTACACACCTCAATATCATCAAAGCCATCTATGAAAAACCCACCACAAATATTATTCTCAATGGAGAAAAACTAGAGCTTTTCCACTGAGATCAGGAACACAGCAGGACTGTCCACCATCATCACTGCTATTCAACATAGTACTAGAATTCCTAGCCTCAGCAATCAGACAACAAAAAGAAATTAAAGGCATCCAAATTGTCAAAGAAGTCAAACTCTCACTCTTCACAGATGATATGATACTTTATGTGCAAAACCCAAAGACTCCACTCCAAAACTGCTGGAACTTGTAGAGAAATTCAGTAAAGTCTCAGGATATAAAATATACAGAAATCAGTTGCATTTCTATACACCAACAAGAAGACAGAAGAAAGAAAAATTAAGGAGTCAATCCCATTTACAATTGCACCAAACCATAAGATACCTAGGAATAAACCTAACCAAAGAGGCAAAGAATCTGTACTTGGAAAACTATAAAGTACTCATGAAAGAAATTGAGGAGAGACACAAAGAAATGGAAAAACGTTCCATGCTCATGGATTGGAAGAACAAACATGGTGAAAATGTCTATGCTACCTAAAGCAATCTACACATTTAATGCAATCCTTATCAAAATACCATCAATTTTTTTCAAAGAAATGGAACAAATAATCCTAAAATTTATATGGAAGCAGAAAAGACCCCGAATAGCCAGAGGAATGTTGAAAAAGAAAGCCAAAGTTGGTGGCATCACAGTTCCAGACTTCAAGCTCTATTACAAAGCTGTCATCATCAAGACAGTATGGTACTGGCACAAAAACAGACACATAGATCAATGGAACAGAATAGAGAGCCCAGAAATGGACCCTCAACTCCATTTCAACAAAGCAGGAAACAATGTCCAATGGAAAAAGAGAGTCTCTTCAACAAACAGTGTTGGGAACATGGGGCAGCCACATGCAGAAGAACAAAACTGGACCATTTCCTTACACCACACACGAAAATAGACTCAAAATGGATAAAAGACCTCAGTGTGAGACAGGAATCCATCAAAATCCTCGAGGAGAACACAGGCAGCAACCTCTTCGACATCGGCCGCAGCAACTTCTTCCTAGAAACATCGCCAAAGGCAAGGGAAGCAAGGGCGAAAATGAACTATTGGGATTTCATCAAGATCAAAAGCTTTTGCACAGCAAAAGAAACAGGCAACAAAACCAAAAGACAACTGACAGAATGGGAGAAGATATTTGCCAATGACATGTCAGATAAAGGGCTAGTATCCAAAATCTGTAAAGAACTTATCAAACTCAACACCCAAAGAACAAATAATCCAATCAAGAAATGGGCAGAGGACATGAACAGGCATTTCTTCAAAGAAGACATCCAGATTGGCAACAGACACATGAAAAAGTGCTCCACATCACTCAGCATCAGGGAAAGACAAATCAAAACCACATTGAGATACCACCTCACACCAGTCAGAATGGCTAAAATGAACAAGTCAAGAAATGACAGATGCTGGCGAGGATGCGGAGAGAGGGGAACCCTCCTACACTGCTGGTGGGAGTGCAAGCCGGTGCAGCCACTCTGGAAAACAGTGTGGAGGTTCCTCAAAAAACTGAAAATAGAGCTACCCTATGACCCAGCCATTGCAGTACTGGGTATATATCCTAAAGATACAAACATGGTGCTCCGAAGGGGCACGTGCACCCGAATGTTTATAGCAGCAATGTCCACAATAGCCAAACTATGGAAAGAACCTAGATGTCCATCAACAGATGAATGGATAAAGATGGATAAAGAAGATGGATAAAGAAGATGTGGTATGTATGTCTATATACACATATACACATACATACATACATACATACATATATATGTATACACACACACACATACACACGTGCAATGGAATACTATGCAACCATCAAAAGAAATGAAATCTTGCCACTAGCAATGGCGTGGATAGAACTAGAAGGTATTACACTGAGCAAAATAAGACAATCAGAGAAAGACAATTATCATATGATCTCTCTGATACGAGGAAGCTGAGAGGCAAAGTGGGGGTTCTGGGGGGTAGGAAAGGAATAAATGAAACAAGATGGGATTGGGAGGGAGACAAACCATAAGAGATTCTTAATCTCACGAAACAAACTGAGGGTTGCTGGGAGGTGTGGGGGTAGGGAGAGGGTGGTTGGGTTACGGACACTGGGGAGGGTGTGTGCTACGGTGAGTGCTGTGAAATGTGTAAGCCTGACGATTCACACACCTGTACCCCTGGGGCGAATAAAACGTTATATGTTAATAAAAATAATTTTTTAAAAAAGCAAAAGAAATTAATAAAAAAAGACAAATGTGACAAACATATGTACATTGAATGGTTTTTTAAATTTTAATACAATTCTAAATATCATACCAAGTTAATAAATTTGGAGATCCCTATGAAAAGGATGAACATTCTCTACAAAAATACAAATGCCTCAATTTCACGCAATAAAAACATTTTACCGACAGCCTTGGAAGACAATGAAAGTGTTAGGAGACGCGCCTCAAAGGAGGAGTATAAAAAATATGTACACAAGGAAACAGATAATTTCAGTGCTAAAGAAAGTTTCGCAGAAATTTTGTGAAAAGAGGGAAAACCACACTATCTGTACCATGACGACACTCTAACCGTGGCCACAGCTGCAGGGAGGGACAAAGCCAGGACGACAGCAGGGCCATGTGCCCCGGCCCTGGCTGCCGAGACGGTCCATCAGGCAGAGTGCCAACAGGAAACACCCGAAATCTGGAGGTCTGAGGACGTGACAGAGGCACACAGGACTGAGAGGAGCGACAGGGATAACCGTGGAGAGCCGCCAGCGCGACAGGACGGAGCAGAGAGGGGGTTGTGGGATCAGACCCTCTGCCCAGGTCCCACTGCCTTCCTAACGCCCGCCGCCCTGCTCTCTAAGCCGGGGTGAATCCCCCTGGACAACGCCAGCCTCAGCCTGAGGACACAGGGACCTACTCATGCGGCCGAGGAATACCCGTCCCTCGGGGGCAGAGCCAGGAGTAGGATGGACAGGAATCTGGGGATACCCCATCAAGTCTTCCCCAAATGGGCCCTGCTTTCAGAGCTGGGATGGCTGGTTTACTTAGGCTCAACCCTGTCAAAGACATAAATTAAAAACCCAGCCTAGAGACGGCTAGGAGAACGGTCTTCATCGGCAACTGTCTTCCACGCCACGGACCCAAAAAATACTTCTACAAAATAGGATAAATGAAAACTTACTTGCCTTAAATATAAAGGCTCTAAACTGAAATAAAACAGAAAGATACAAAAATACTTTTCACGTGAGCAAAGATCATGCATAAAAAATTCATATCTAAAATATGAAGAAAATTCCAACCTAAAATGTAGATATTTTTAAACTTTTAATCTCACTTATTAAAAAAACAGCAAAGATAAGGTATCATTTTTCATAATCAAACCGGCAACTTTTAGAAATGACAGTATTGATGCTGGTAAGAAGGTAGTCGTCTGGGGTCTGTTCAACGGCCTGACCTCGCCTGCAAAGGCTGGTCTTGGGGGACACCACGCTCTGGTGTCTCTGCTCGGCCGCACAAGGAGCCGTTCTCTGCTCACCGTGGGTTCCAGCTCGTCCGGGCTGGTGCGCCTCGGGGGTAGTGAAGTTAAATCTTCCTCAGTCGGAGGGAGCCGCGGGCAGCCCGAAACGCCCAGGTGGAAAGACCAGTACAAGGAGCGCGCAGTCGTCCGAACAAAAGCGGAAACGCGAGGCAGCCGGACTTTGGTCTGGGTCGCTCCTCCTCACAGCGTCTCACGCTCGCTCGCGACTAGCACGGACGTCCTCTGCCGCAGGAGGCCCCGGAGGGAGACAGGCCGGGTGCACGGAGCGGCAGCGCACGTCTCCGGCCCCCAGAAAACTCGGTGCGGCTGCCGGGAAGGCTGACGCGGCAAGTGTGCTCTCAGCGTGTCCACGTCCCTTAGGTGTGGTCACTCGCTGTCCCTGCACTTGGCAACGAGCCTCTCGGTGGCTTAGCTGCTTCCCTCGGCGGAGGAACACCAGCTTCAGGCAGATACTCACGTTTTTGTGCTACTGAGGTTTTTCTAGCCCAAGTTTCAGAACAGTCTCTCTCAGGGGGAAACCAGACCTTCCAAACTCCCCGAAGCCTTTGCAGAAGGCCCTTTCCACAGTCTACGACCTCGAAGAATCTAGCACCATGGCTGAGGCGTGACACAACCCCGGGGCTCCCTGTGGTCCGTCTTCGGACTAAGTTTCCACCTTGCCCATCTCCATTCCCTTCCCTCCATGGCCAGGACAGGCATTAGGGACCCTTCAGAGCTTGCAGTGGGGATGAAATGAGGTGTCGCAGCTCAGTATAGGTTGCTATGTTTTGGCAATAGGAAAACCGTCATGACTAAATTCTGATTTTTGCACTAAATTGAACATAAATTCTTACTGGGAAATGAGAAATCTTGACTTTTCTGCTTCCAGCCAAGGCTCTGAAGAGGCAGGGCTTTCCAGCGTTCTTGGGAAAGGGAGGGGAAGGGCCGCGGGGACGTCCGTCGTGAGGACAGCACCCGGCTCGAGGGTCGTGTCAATGCGCCTTGTGCACCCGGGCCAGGACCCGCCGGAGAAGCAGCACCGCCCGCTCCTCCTGCACTTTCCCACCCTCCGGACCATCTACGCCACAAAGACAACAGGTCCAGACAGACACAAGCTCGATGGGGCCGGGCTGCGGCCAGAGAGCGATCTGCTTACCTGGCTGTGTCAGGGGCTTCCAGATGCCGCGGGTAGGCGTGGGGAAGGTCTGAGAGCTCCTGGGCCATCACACGCTGGGTGTAGTCGTCCTGCCACGTGAAGCCTGGGGGAAGTCGAGAGCTGCATTATCAACCCAGAAGCTGAGCTAAAGCCCTTACTTCCGTCTCAGGATAAACTGCTGCCATTTCCAAGTCTGCGCTCGACGCCGTCAGCCCCCCGTGCCTCCCTCGCTGCGGTGTTACTAAGGTCTTCTCTCTACACAAGTCGCCGTCTTCCGAGAAAACGAGACCAGAAATAGGAGGGGAGTTTTGCCAGATGAGAAGCACGAGGCACGGGGTGCCATGGCCGGACGCTAGGAGCTGTCGCCCGGGGCACATTTCACTTGGAAGAGGGAGGTGTCCCCGTGAGGGACGCAGACTTTCTCACGGAAAGGCTCTGGTCACCTGACCCAGACGTGTGCTCATTCCCCCACCACCGGGCCCCTAGCCTGCCTGCTCCCCACCACGTCTCGGGAATCCGCGTTAGCCCCAGCCTGCAGGAGAGCCACACAGTTGTAATGAAATAAGGGTATTGTTATTGTGAAGGCAATTATCACGGGGCTTAATGTGCTGTATCTGGGAGCCAATTACATTATATTTATCCTCAAATGTTATGACAAAGAGCTTTATAACAAGAGCGAAGTAGTTACGAAGGCAAAATCCATGCGATTATGCATTAATTACATGCACTGCAGATCACATGATAATTATGCTCAGAATTACCAAATAACTCCCAAGAATAATTATTATGCAATTTGTACATTTTAGATCTTATGGTAACACTTTAGCACTTAGAACTACCCCATGCAATTATCCATAATTATCTAATCACGAAATATCATGTAATTACAGAGATATATTTTTATGCCCTGTTCAAAAACACATTACCAAAATCTTCAAATCAGGATGGCTCCATGCCTGTTTGTGTGCATGTGTGCGTGTGGGAGAGGGGTCCAGAACTTGCTGCGAGAACCACATGTTCTGGGGAATAAAAAGAAGAGCTCGGCTGATACGAGCTGCCTTTGTGAACACACTTGAATTCTTTCTTCAAATGCAAATCTAACTTTTTTTTTTCACACTTACAAATGGCAAAATTCAAACAGTTGGAACATTTCTAAAACTCGAAAGGCACTACCCTAAAGGGAAGCTGACGGGAAAACTCACCAAACAGGCTGGCCTCCTACGGCAATTTGTTCTACGCTGCTCTGCTTGAATATAACATTTAGAGAATGGGTCGCGGCAGGGAGACGCGCCCCACAGTCACTGTTACCCTCACTTAGGATTAACCGTACTTCGTAATAAGCACGACTCTTCCATTTGCCAAAAGCAGCTAAAAAAACCACCCATATGAAGTGTGAGCTCATGGGACTGTCACCCCCTCGTTGAAGACCCAGGAAGTCTTCTCAGCCAAAAGCACAGTCGCAGTGTTAGCGAAATACCCAGCTCTGCGGATTTTAGAAATACGCACAGTTTAAACACACCATTCCAGAAGGGGGGGTCTTAATACCTATCAGGAAACTGAAAAATCAAGAGCACAAAAGGAAGTTCCTATAAAAAAACTTTCATCTATAAAATTTAAAATAATAAAACATCAATGTTATTTTTTACCTAAAGAGCAGAAAAGTCTGAGCTATGTCGATTCTGGGGTCCGTGAGGAGGATACAGTCACAACAGTTGGCCAACTGACAAAAGTGTCATATACAGGCCGTCTGGGAGGGACCCTGAGCCCCTAGACTGGCTTCGAAGCTTTCCTGGGAACAGGAAGAAACTGGGCTCTTGGATATAGAAACCAAAGCAACGCATACACTGGGGGTCAGATGTCCTCTCTGAACGCCTCTCGAAGGCCTCTTGGAGAAGCTAAGCCCTGGTAAGAGAAGGCCTGCTTCCAGGAAGATGGGGAACAGGTACTTCCCTGCTCTTCCCACCAGGCACAAGGAAATCCCTGGAGATGATGTGTATGGGAGGCTGTGAAGGGAGGACAGGACACAGGCTGCCGTGCTCCCAGGGAATCAGAGGAGCGACACATGCGGGGTCCCCGGGGCTGTCCTCTGGCCTGTGCACCTCAAACTGGAACTGAGACAGCAAGCTGGGAGCACCAAGGGCAGGTGAAACCCTGAGGTCACCTGTCCCCAGCCAGAGGGCCAGGAAAGGACTGACTCAGCACATTTCAGACGGTAACAGCTTTCCTCCTGTCAAATGCCACAGAAAAAGCAGAGCCCACCCATGCCCATGCTAACAAAGACCAAGGGGGCCCCTGCATCCTCTCTTATGAAGCCAGAATGAGGCCCCTGACCTCCCCTGACCCTGCTAGGGTCAGCGGAGCAGTCCAGTAGGGAGTGGGTGGCACACCCCATGTCGGACCCTGCAGGGAGAACACATGGGGAGTTCAAACTCCCCCATCCATCCTGCCCAGCATTTGGACAAGACCCCTTCCCTCAGATGTCAGCATAAATCTAGTGGGGAACCTGGATTTCCACCTCCAGGTTAATAAGAGAGACCCCCCATACACACATTTCCCCACTGCTCAGCCGCCAGCCTGCCTGCTCACTACCACATCTTGGGAATTTGTTCTAACTCCAGTCTGCCAGAGTGGCTGGTAGAGTGTCCAAAAAAGCTGTGAACCACAAGGCTTAAATGAGATCCAGAGTTGCAAAATAGAAGACTAAAACGTTCAGGTTTCTACAGAAAATCCATTGTCACACCAGAACTGGGATGACCTCAGTCTGCAGCCACTAACACCAAGGCTGGAAGATGCCAGCATTGCCCGCCAAGGATTGTACAGCAGCCTTAATAAAACTGTTTCAATGAACAGTTATGAGCATACTTGAAAGAAATGAAAACTAGAAGGCTTAGCAAAGGAATAAGAAGTCTCAGCAAATAAATATAGAAAGAACGAAATGGAAATATTATAAATGAAAAAGACAGTAACCAAAATAAGCAGCTCAAGTAGGTGCACTAAATGGGAGGATGAGGGACGGAGGGAAAAATTCATAAACCAGGAAAAAAACAGAAATCACCCAATTCCAACATCAGAGAGAAAATAGTCTGGGAGGGGGAAAAGCATGGACAGAGCCTCAGGGAGTGTGGGACTATAATAAGAGATCTAACATCCACATCATCAGGAGGGGAGACAAGGAAGGCAGTGCTGAAAGGGCATTTGGAAACATGATGGCTGAAAACTCAACTTCGGCAAGACATAGAAACCTAAAGATTCACAAAGCTGAGCACCTGAACAGGGTAAACCCAATCTCCTCCAAGACACACACTTAAACTTCTGAAAACTAAATGCAAAGAAAAAATCTTGACAGCAGCCAGAGAAAAATGACACCTCACCTATGAGGGAATCACCACCCAATGACAAAGAATTTTCCAACAGAAACCAAAGAGGCCACAAGGAAATCACACAGCATTTTCCAAGTGCTGGAAGAAAGGAACCATCCTGAACCAGCCCTGAATCCAGAACATCTACCAATCCAGATAACCCATCAAAAATATCCTTCAAGGGGATTCCTAGGGGGCTCAGTCAGTTAAGCATCTGCCTTTGGCTCAGGTCATGATCCCAGGGTCCTGGAATTGAGTCCCACATTGGGTTCTTTGCTCAGCGAGGAGCCTGTTTCTCCCTCTGCCTGCCAATCCCCCTGCTTGTGTATTCTCCCTGACAAATACAGAAATAAAAATGTTTAATTAAAAAAAATCCTTCGAGAATGACAGGGAAATTAGGACATTCTCAAAAATGGAAAAATGAGACTACTGCTCACAGCAAACATGCCCTAAAGCAACTGCTAAACAAATTTACTTAAACAGAAGGCAAAGATGGAAGAAGGAACTTTGAAGGATCAGGAAGGAGGAAAGAATGTGGAAAGTAAAGGTGACTAGTTTTCCTTCTCTGGAGTCTTGTCAGTTGTGTTTGACTGTTGAGGCAGACACGACAACATTGTCTGTTGTACTTTTAAGTGTGTGTGGAGGAAATATTCAAGATAATTACAATAAAGAGAGGGGAAGAGCCATAAAGGGAGGTAAGTTGTCTACACCCTACTCTAACTGGTAAAAAAACAACCATATACTGTGATTAGGTCTATATATATAATGTGATATCTTGACCAACCACTAAAAAGACTATCAGAGATACACTCAAAACCCTATAAGGCAAATCAATAGGGATTTCTACAAAGTGTTTACATAACCCTAAAGGAATGCAGAAAAAAGAAAAGAGAGAAAAAAAAGAACAGAAAATAAATAGTAAAATGGTAAAATTAACATATCAATAATTACATTAAATGTAAAAGGGCCAAATATCTCAGTGAAAAGACATTGACTAAGTGGATTAAAAGAGCATGATCCACCTATACATTGCTTATATGAGGCTCAGTTCAAATATAGTGCTACAAAAGAGATTATCACGCAAGCATCAATCAAAGGAGGTAGCAGTGGTTACAGTAATAACAGATAAATTACTCATTAAAACAAACAAAATTACCAGGGACAGAGAGATACTATATAATGATAAAAGAGCAAATCCCCAAGAAGACCCAGGAATCCTAAATATATATGCACCAAACAACAGAGCTGCAAATACGTGAAGCAGAAACTGGCAGAACTGAAAGGAGAAACGGACAAACCCACCATTATAGTTGGAGACGTCAACATCACTTTTTTAGCAACTGAAAAAATAAAGAGAAAATCAGCAAAGCTGGAGAAGAAAAGGGTCATCAATCAGCTGTTCCAATCGGCGTTTCCAGAGCGCTCCTCCCAAGAAGAGCAGAGCTCGCACTCTTCTCCAGCACCCACGCACGTGGGCCGAGATGACGGCCTGGACAAAGAAACAAATCATGGCACAATTAAAAGAATCAGAATCATCTGAAGTGAGTTCTTCGGTCACAATGGAAAAACTAGAAACTAATAACATATCTGTAATGAGAAAATCTCCAAACACTTACAAATTAAACAAGCTTCTCAATAACCCATGGGTCAAAGAAAATCCAAGGAAAAAATACTGAATGAAAAGGAAAATGCAACAAGAAAATTTTGTGAGATACAGTTAAAGCTGGGCTAAGAGTGAAATTTTTAGCACTAAATGTTCACATTTTTTTTTAATTAAGTCTCAAATCAATCATGTAAATGTACATATCAAGAAGCTAGAAAAAGGAGAGCAAAATAAACTCAAAGAAAGTGGAAGGAAGGCAATAATAAAGAGTGGAAATCAGTATCATTGAAATCAGAAAAAAGAAAAACAGAAGTCAGTGAAAACAAAAGCCAGTTCCTCAAAAATATCAGCAAAATTGACAAACTTCTAGCAAGACTGACAAAGGGAAAAAGAAAGCAGTCACAAGTTACCAGTATCGGCAACAAAACAGATGATATCAATACAGACCCTGCAAGACCTCATAAGGGAAAAAACAGGTCTACACACATAAACGTGGCAAATTCCATGAACTGGACCAAGCCCCCAAAAAACACAAACTACCACATCTCACCCAATATAAAATAGATCATTTCACAGCCCTATCACTATTAAGGAAATTGAATTCATAATTTAAAACTTCCCCAAAAAGAAATGTACAGATCCAGATGATGTCACTGGAGAATTTTACCAAATATTTAAGGAAGAATTAACATGAATTGTAGGCAATCCCTTCCAGAATATGGAAGAGGAAATAATTCCCAAATAACTTTATGTAGCTAAGATTAACCTAATACCAAAAACAAAGACCAAAGAGAAACCAATAGGACAATATCCCTCATGAATATAGACATAAAAATTCTTAAGAAAGATATCAGTACATAATAGCCAGCGATACATAAAAACAATTATGTCATGGGTTTATTCCAGATAAGCAAAGCTGGTTCAAAATTCCAAAATAAATCAATGTAATCCAACACAGTAATAAGCTAGAAAAAATCGCATGATCTTATCAATGCAGAAAAAGTATTTGAAAACGTTCAGCACCCATTCATGATGAAAACATCTGAGAGGAATGGGAATTGAGGGGAAACTCATCAACCTGATGATGAATATCCCCGGAAGCCTACACTTGATATCATAGCTAATGGCGAGAAACTGGCCTTCCATTTACAATCTAGAAAAGGCCAGGACGCCTCCCCTTCACCACTCTCGTTCAACAGAGCTCGAAGCTCCACCCAGTGCAATAGGACAAGATACAGAAAAAAAGGCAAGCAGATCAGAAAAGAAGAAACAAAATTATCTATTTGCAGGTGAGGTGACTCCTATGTGGAAAATCCTGACGAATCTTCAACATACTTCTAGAATTAATAAGTGGTTTTTCTATAAACCAGCTATGAACACATTGACACTGAAATTAAAATGAAATACTATCTACAGCCCCTCAAGACATTAAATGCTCAGGTGCAAATGTGACACGCGCCGGGCTTGTGTGCCGAAAACCGCAGTGTGGATGAGAGAAATCAAAGACCGAAAGAATGACGGTCGTGCCACGTTCATGAGTCAGAGGTCTGAACACAACAGTGAAGACTGGTGTACGGGTCCCACACAATTCCTGTCAAAATCCCAGCAAGGCGCTTTGCAGATACAGACAAGCCGTTTACACGGAGCGGTAGAGTCGCAGGAGCTGGAACGACCGGGGAAAGAAGAAGAAAGCAGGAGAAACCAGGCTACCGACTTCCGAGTCTTAGGACGTAAGCGCCGTAATCAAGACCGCGTAGTATCAGCAGAGCAAACAGATCAAGAAAACAGAAGAGACCCCAGAAATAGACCCATAGAAATGTGCCAGTGGGTTTCGACAAAGGTGCCGAAGCAGCTTAATGCTTGAAAACCTGCCCTTCACCAAACGTGCAGGAGCTACTGGACAGCCAGAAGCAAAACCAGAGCCTTCACCATCAGTCTCATGGTTTACACACAAAAACAACCAAGTAGATCGTGGATCTAAATGTAAAATGTAAAACAACAAACATCTTGGGAACAACAAAAAAGACAATCTATGGGACCCAGGGCTACGCAAAACATCTTTGACTCAGCACCAAACGCCCCGCGGAGGGATGGCCGACTGGACCTCGCCGACACTCTCGGGAAGACAAGGAAAGGCCACACAGCCAAGAAGGGACCAGCGCCTGGAACGTGGAACTCTCCAACGTAAAGATTAAAAACGTCCAGTTAGAGAAAGGCTCAAAGACACAGAGGGACATTTCCTCAAACAGGATGTACAGATGACAAACAAGCTCATGAAAGGTTGTCCAGTGTGGTCAGACGTCAGGGAAACGCAAGACAAAACCCGCAGGGAGACGCCGCGCCACCCCCCAGGAGGGCTAAGCAAGAAACGCCACAACCCCGAGTTCTGGCAAGCGCGCGAGCATCTGGCTCACTTCTGCATTTGCAGGCGACTGTGAAACGACACAGCCATTCTGGAAGACTGCCCATGTGGGCAGTTTCCTAGAAACTAAACAAGCACACTTCATACAACTGACCGTTCGCCATTTGTCCCAAAGAAATGTTCACATAAACACCTGCACACAAATGTTAGAAGCAAGGCCAGAGGTCCTTCCGGGGGCACGTGTCCAACAGACCACGGCCCGGCACCCCGTGCAATGGTCCTTGGCAGCAAGACCGAGGGCTGAGCTACCAACACCACCACAACCCGGGTGGGTCCCCAGAACACGGCGCTGAGTGAAAAGAGCCAGTCCAAAGAGGTCACACGCCACGCAACTTCCCTCATCCATCACCTACTCTGCTGTTCTCAATCAGGCACAGGACACCTGAGAACGGACACGACCCGTGACCTTTACCAGTCACAGCCTAGCGCTGACCCGGAAGGGCACATAATCAGCTAAGATCCACGCCAGGGTGTGATGAGTACATTATAAAGTTATAAACAAACAGTTATAGAAATAGAGAAGGTAAGAGGTTCGTTTGGGGTGGAGAACTAGGAAAAGCTTCGAAGAGAAAAGTGGTCTCTGAACCAGGGCAGGAAGGACAGCTAGAAGTCTGACCGAGGGCAGGAGCGAGAGAGAAAGACGTGAAGGTGCTGCAGTCACGTGCTGCGCCCCGAGGACAGCGCGCGGCCCGGGAAGGCTGTGAGTCTGTGCAGGGGCGGAAGAGGGGTCAGGGGACGGCGTGCGGTCCCAGAACCCCTTGGATCCCAGCTCAGAAGGGCTGGTGTTTTGCATTCACTGCGGAGCCATGAAAACTTTCTTTCTTTTTTTTTTTTTTTTAATTTCTTTTCAGTGTAACAGTATTCATTTCCATGAAAACTTTCAACATAAACATCCAACATGTCTTGCAAATATGACAAAAATAACAATATGAACATAATAAAAATTATAAAATTAACAGTATCTACCTACTGAGCCTTAACCATGGGCCAAACTGAGCCCTATTCTCAGTGCTTCCTGTTTTACTCCTCCTGCTCTGTGAACACGAACTGAAGGCAGCAGACAAGAGGCAACAGGTGCACACATAGCCCGCCCGGGGGTACGAGGCTACAACGCAGACACTGGTAATGGGACGGCTCACGAGTTTTCAGAAGCGGGACCAGAAGCAGGATTATCAGCTATACCCGGGGGTCGCAGTGCAGGGGTCAAGGTCAAGGTTGGCAGCCGGGTGTACTGGCCGGCCCGCTGGAAACAGGCGATCCCAAAGGAGGGGGACGTAGGGAGCACACCAGCCTGGGGGCAGGGCCCGTGTTTGTTTTCCAACAGGATGAACCTGGGGATGGAGGAAGCGGACACAGAGAAGGTGGCAGGTGCGTAGACAGGGCTGGGAGCGAAGCTGGAAAACACAGCAGGCGGAGGAGATGGTAGAAGGCGCCGTGGACCCTGCTTCTAAGCAATGAGTCAGCCAACGGCAAACCAAATCCTAAACAAGGAAGTTCAAGATACCCAGGAGAAAGCAAGACAGCCGCCTGCAGTCCCTGGGCCCATTCGTGTGCAGAGAAGGCATGCATCTGGCAGGGAGACAAAATACCACTCACCCCAACCGTATGTGTGCACTGCACACGCAGCCTGTCCCGCCTTATCCTCTTCCCTCTGTGCCACTCCACTTCTTACGACTTCCCATGACACCCTCGGACTCTCGTGGCCAAAAATACTCCTGCCAGCGGCAGGCCTGTTTGGAGGGACCGTGCCAGGCCGAGGAGCAGAGGAGCGGAGCCGGGTGAATGACAGCCCTGGAAGGGTTTTCGTAGCTCTGCTAAGTTCTGCTAAGAACTTCCAGGAGGCGTCCCCTGCCCGAGCAAGTGCCGGAAAGCCGGCCCCACCGGCAGCCGTCCCAAGTACCCCTCCCACTGCACATGGCGTGCAGAGAAACGGGAGTCTGGGAGACCGGCCGGCAGGGAATGGGACGGAGAGGGGAGAATCCGCCCAAGGAAAGAGGCCTGGATGTTCCTCTGCCAGTTTTGGGACAAGGGTCCAGAGGGCTCCGCCAGGGGAGGAAAGCCAGGCGGGGTGGAGACAGCCAGGAGACTGTCCCTGGGGTGAGGGAGAGGAGTTGTTTCAAACCGGGTAACATCCAGAGAGAAATCAGAGTGCCCGGAATCAGAAATGAAATCAGCTGGCACTTTATTTCACGAGGGACCCAGCCATGGGGTCCGTCGCAGAGCGTGAGCCGTCAGGTTGAAGGAGGGGATGGGCAGATGCGGGCCTAGCCTGTCTGCAGGGTCCAGGGAAGACGTGACTTAAAATCACAGAGCGACACTGGTGAGCTAGTGCCTTCTCTCACCTCCGGCAAGGGGGGACCTGGTGAGCAGCACCAAGGAGGACCCCAGGTAGAGAGAGAACGTCTTCTCGACAGGACAGTGTGCGGTGGGGACGAGGGCGGTCAGCAGGGCTGCCCCTCACGAGCAGGAAGGTGGCCGTGCGGTCCAGGCCGTGAGCCTGGCGTGAGACCAGGGAGCGCCAGTGCCAGGCTGGGTCAGAGGCGGGTCTACTCGGGTGTTCACAGCCCGAGGAGCGGCTGAAGCACCACGAGGAGGCAGGAAGACTGTTTGAAAGTCACACAGGATCCTCTACATCCAAGACTTTCAAAGATGGTGTCACTGTCCGGGATGGTTCTCTCTGTCTCTCCGGAAAACCTTCTCAGAGACGGTTTACAAACCATACAAGAAATCAGTCTAGTTTGTACATTTTCCCAGGGATTTTCCGACCGAAAGCAGTGTGACCGTCAACTTAATTTGCTGACTTGGTCGTGACCAACTTTGGTCCCGCTTGGCACCGAGTAACTTTATGCCCCCACAGACCTGCCGGCCAAAGACGCCAGCACCGGCCGCGCTCGGACGCCCGCCCGTGGGGGGAAGAGCCCAAGGAACGACTGTGAGTGTTCTCCGCAAGAAGAGGCCTCTTTCCAGGGCGAACTCTTTGAAAAGTGAAGTATTTTACACTAATACATTTCACATGCTGGTGTGTTTGTTTAAAGTGTCCGGGGAGGGGCCGCCTTGGGGCTCAGCAAGTTGGGCGTCTGCCTTCGGCTCAGGTCATGCTGTCCTGGGATTGAGCCTCTGCTCTGGCCCCTGCTCGGTGGAGGGTCTGTGTGTCCCTCTCGCTCTGCCCTCCCCCCACTCGTGATCATTTGCAAATAAATAAAATCTTTTTAAAAATTAATTAATTGATGGATTCCATGACCAGCGTGCCCACGCTGCTCTAAGGTGCACTTTGCAAGAAGCAAGACCACAACAGGTGCGGCCACACCCGGAGTCCACCCACTCAGCAGCAGACGGGAGGACGCACTGACCCGCCCGGTGCACAAGGTGCCGTTTACAGACGCTTCACCCTGTGCCAGCCTGACCGTTAACGGAGAAGAACAGGAACCTGTTCGTCACTGCAGAGGGGATGCCACCGGAACACTTCCGCCGGCCGCCGCTTCGCTTAAGATGCAGAGAGAACACCAACGACGCAGAATGTGGTGATGCCTTTCGGCCGCGGAGCAAATGCTGTCCGCGTTCCCAGCCGGTGCTGGAGCCGAAGCTTCACTAACAAGGAAAAACAGGGCCAGAGCACAGAGCATCTGACCCCATCTCCGTCTTGTGCGTGAGTGTCCTGCACACACGTGTGCAAGGGAGACTCTACGCTTGCCACACGCCACATTCTCCTGTGAGGGACGCGGACGCCCACTCGCACCCTTGGGCTCCCAGGGGGCGTACAAACACAGAACTTTGTATGATCGGGATTTGCTGAATATTTGGGGAAAAAAACGATAACGTGGGAGTCAGGAACACACCCGCCGTTCAGTGTCCCGACCTGTGAGGACGTGAGGGAGGGAAGATGCGTTCCTGCTCCTGCTAAGGGACGTACGTTCCCACAGACGGGGACACAGTAAGCACGAATTCACGATTACATAAGAAAACGCTGGTCTGTGGGAAGTGCTGTGAGGAAAGCAAACCTGTGATGGGTGAAGAGAGATGGGCAGCAGCAGACAGGGGAGCGCGGCCGACGGGACTCATTAAGAAGCGCGGGAAAGGCTGGAAGTGTGCAGGGGAGGGAGCAGCCAGGGCGGGACTTCGAGGCGGAAGTGAGCCGGGCCAAGCACTCGAGCAGAAGAGGGGCCGGGGGCAGGTCTGGTGCATGGGAAGGGGTTGACATTTCAGGCTGGAAACGTGGGGCCCGTGGTAACACCCCGGGGCCCACGGAGTGGAGGGAGGTCAGCAGGGGTGGCCAGAGGGGACAGTTGAGAGACGCTGGCTGCTACCAGGGTTGGGCTGTGAGAAGCTGGACCCCGCAGTCAGGGGACCAGTGGTGAGTGCGAGGAGGGAGACACAGGGGCAGCCAGAGCCCAGGGAGCTTCCAGGTTTGGGGCTGAGCAGCAGAGGGTCTGGTGATCCCAGGCCCAGGAGCGGAGAGACGGGCAGGGGCCTCGGGCATCTTCTAGGTGAGGCAGCGCGCGGCCGCAGTAAAAAGGTCACGGCCCCTGGAGCCCGCACGTCCCGACCACCCGCCCGGCGTGCTTTCTGTCTGCCCCAGGCCCTGTCCCTCTTGACCTGACCCCCTCAGCCGGCCAGAACCTGCTTTATTTTACACCCCAGGTCTTCGTCATCGGCCCGAGACCCCTTTCTTTCAGCTCCTAAATGAGAACGTGTCCAGGACTACGCTGCCAGGCGGGAGCAAGGGGGGAGCTGTGCCCACGGTCTAGTGATGGGCGCAGGCTCAGCTGGCCTGGTGTGTCCAGAAAGAGGGACCCCCGTGCAGGTCTTAGTAAGGAAGGTCATCTGAAGAGTGACAGAATCCGGGAGCCAGGGCCATGGGCTGCAGGACGAAGACAGGGGCCAGGTGTGACACCAGAAGCAGCACCTTCTGCTGACGGGTCTCTACCGAAGGAGAGGTGGCAGGAGGTGCGCGTGAGCTCGGAGACCCTGGGGGCCTTCGAGGGAGCAGGGACAGGGTGCCAGGCTGACGTCCCAGGCTGGGCTGGCCCTCGAGGCCGCGGTTGGCCTGGGCGGGCTCCGCTCATGCATGCTGAGCCACTGTCCGTGCTGACACAGTGTCGCAGGACTCACGACCTTCTCCAGGCTCTGTCACAAAGCGGGGGTCCTCCTGTGTCGTGGTCTGATAGCAGGATGGTGCAGACACCTCCTGATGGAAAAACACACGGCCCAGTCCCCCTGGGCTTGCCAGATGCCCGACCGGAGAAGCATGAGCCAGTCTGCTGTCCTGGAAGGACATGGGGCGCCCTGTTTTCCCAGACTCTCGGGAGCTGGGGGACTCTTCTCTCCTCTCAGTGCTCGGGGCTGTACTTCAGGCCAGAAGCCGGGAGCCCCTCACGGAGCAGCACCCCAGCCCCTCACACCTGCGCCGCACATCGCTGACGCCTCCTTTCGCCGTCAGGACAGGTCGGAGGGCATGCGATAGGCCTTCTGCCCCAAGCTCAGCCCCGGGGTCCACACCGGGAAGTGACCATCTTTCGGAGGCTGCTGCCGTCGCCTGCCGCACACTCGTTCTGTCTCCCAGCGCCATCTCCAGAGCTCGAGGACACGTCGATGGTGTCCGCGTCATTTCACGCGCTTCTAGTGATGGCCGCAGCCCTCCCTGGGCTGTCCCATGCAGTCAGAGTCGCGTATCAAGCTGCTGCCTCCCCCACCTCTGCACGCGGCTAGGGAAGAGGAGCCCGCCAGGCCCCAGAGTGAGGAAAACGGGCCCTAGTTCTCTACCAGCTGCCCCCTGCTGCGGCCGCTCTCATGGGCCCCAGGCGGGCACAGGGGCTGCGGGCCTGGAGGCGGTGGGGACAGGCCCTGAGCAGTGCGGCCAGAGCTAGGGGCCCCGGGGCCGCTGAGACCGCCATCTGCAGTCCCCGGTGCCCCGAGAAGGAAGCGCGGCGATCCCTACTGGTTCGAGGCAAGAGAGAAATCACCGGCTGCAAACACAAAGCCCGACAGGCCCGACAGGCCCGGCTGCCACACGCCTCTGGTGGCCCGAACAGCGTCGTCCTGTCGTAAGAAGGCTGTGTCCATCTCCGGCGGAGGCCGGCCTCTCCTAGCCAAAGGCCACGGTCAGATGGTGCAGAGCATAAGAGAGATGGGGGAAAGCATACAACACCAGCAGGTCGGTCCTTTAACGAGGATAAGGAGAGAGAGAAAGCAGGAAAAGGAAAGGGGTTCAATGTGACCAAATAAACTCCAAGCGGAGGCGGAGAGCCACCGTGTGGGAACGGCTGCCGTGACCGAGGGCGAAACCCGTCTCCTCCAACTCTGCACCCCAGGTCCTCGCTCCACCAGCACCCACCCAGCCGGGGGCGCAGCCGTCCAACGGCAAAGGAGAAAGAGCCCATGATTGCGGACATCTCTCCTTACTCTCCGCTGCTCGTAAAAGGGAGAGAGGAGGGCAGGCTGAGGCCTTGCGTCCCCGCAGAGGCCTGGCCAGACCCCAGGAAGTGCGTCAGAACGCAAGCAGACCATGCTGCTGGCAGGGCACAGCCTCGGAGCACGCGCCCTTCATGCCCAGAGACCCCAGGGGACCCGGGCCTCCAGGCCGAGCACCGGCAAGTGCCCCGGGACGGCCTTCAAAGCTTCCCCAACTGTGACCTTGTCTAAATCCTTCCAATGCTGGGTCGATTCTACTTGCTAGCCCCAGCTTTAGTCATAATTCCTTCCGTAATGGACTTGTTGACACACTTTACCTTTATTTATCTTTTTTAAAGATTTTTTTCATTCATTTCACAGACAGAGATCACAAGTAGGCAAAGAGAGAGGAGGAAGCAGGCTCCCTGCTGAGCAGAGAGCCCGATGTGGGGCTCGATCCCAGGACCCTGAGATCATGAGCCGAGGGCAGAGGCTTTAACCCACTGAGCCACCCAGGCGCCCCAAACTTTATGTTTAAATTAAAATCTTCCACTTCCCCTGATACAGACTTCAAAGTACAAATCATCCCGCCCGCACTCAGCCATAACGAACTCGCATCCTGACATGTTTACTCCCTCTGGCTTTGGTCTGCCTCCATGTCTCATATTCTACCCTAATCTTGCAACTGACTTTAAATTAACCTCCTACAGCCTGTGGCTCTCCTGATGACATGTCACCCTGCCGAGCTCCTCCCCTAAAGCTTACTGAGTCAGGAAATAACGGGGGACATTTTTTAAAGTCAAGGGAATGATGCATATGGCTTCAGGGTTCCTGGAAATGCACCTTGAGCTGAGAAAGGGGAGGCCGCGGAGCTCTAGCAATGCTGAAACCTCCCGTGTCTCATCCCAGGTGTGGCACGGGAGGTCTCCACACGGCATCCGCGTTCTCGCGAAGAGGATGCTTTTGCTGCTGTTTGTTTCCAAATCTTAATTGAATCTGATCTGACCAAGATCGCACCCTCATGGCTCCTGACCAGCCTAGGGGATCCCCCAGCCCGTGACCACGCAGCCGGTGAAGGGCAGGGCTGCCCACAGAGCCTCTGTCCAGACACCCTGCCTACCTCTCCCGGCCTCGCTCCGCATCTCTTTCACACACAGATTTCCAGCAGCTGCTCTGAGCCCCAGCCTCTGTCCGCCGGTGCACAGACGCCCCCCCTCAGCCCAGCGTCCCTCCGGCTCGATCACAGACCCAGACATCGGGAACGGAGATTCGGCAGATGACAGTCTCATCAACACACTCAGCTCAATGGCCGGGAGCGAGGGAGAAATGCAGGTTCGACTCCTTCTAGGAAACGAAACATGCCGGCCCAGGAGGCTGGTGATGGACTTTCTGCTCTGGCTGCAAACCACGGACAGCTCTAACCGGACCCGGCCTCTAATTAGAACTGAGCACATCAGCCAAGCTCTGGGCTTTCGGATCCGATTCGAAGCAGCAAAGACAGTCTTCCCCTTCTCGAAATTACAGCACAAAGGCCAAACCGTCTCACTGCTCACCTCAGCCCATCTCAACGTGCTTTCTTGCTCATCTCCGTAAAAAGGGTTCCCTTACGGGTCCAACACCCTGCACGGTCTGGTTTAAAGCCACTGTAGTGAGAGAACAAAGAATCGTAGGCATTTCTCTGGCTTCGTGAGAAGAAAAGCTCAGGAGAGAGATCGTTTCCCGTGTTTCAGGGTCATTCTGCAGGCCCAGGACACCACCCCGGCCATACCCCGCCGTGGAGGCCTCGGGGTCTAGCTGAGGAGCCCCAAGCGGCCCGTGTGGAGAGTACACACACCCGCAGGCCGGGTCCCTTCACAGAGACAGGGCTTCACTTAGTTCCCCGTGAGAAGCACTTCTGAGTACTGAGCACCCCATGCAGTGGTCCGCACTTAGTACTAAGCAATACTGAGTCAGAAGTACCTTCCAGGACACTGTCCTGCCTTAGCACAGAGTACTGATGAGTACCGAGTACTCCCAAGCTTGATTAAATGGGACTGAACCGCACTCATCTGACCAGGAACCCGGGGCCTGCTGGGTCTTCCCGACTGGACACCAGAGGCCGCTTCCTCACGCTGTCCGAGGGCACGTGAGTCAGAGCAGAGACATCGGGGTCTCCTGAACAAGAACATAATCTCCTCAGAAAGACGGGGCCTAACCCACCTGCTCAGCCAATGGGCTGAGTCAGACTCCTGACCGGACTGATCTGGGCGGACACGAATGGAACTCTGCCCGTCCGGACTCAGACCGCGAGAGCCGTCCCACGCACGCTCTGCCGCGTGCTGGCTGCTGAGGACCGACAAGACGGAACAGGAGCCCAGGGGCGCGGCGTCGCACACAGTGGGTCCCCGGTCCTCTGTCCTTCTCATCCCCCACCGGGCAGCACAACAGCCATCAGCACGGCGCCCGCCCAGATTCCCACCGTCTTGGACTATGAGAAGCCTCGGCTCTGCGTTACGGATCTCCCGTTTCATCAGGCGCCACTCAGGGCATGGCTAGCAGCGGTCAGATTCTCCGACAGGCCCTGTCCACCTGCAGCAGTGATCACTGCACCACGTCACCCTCCAGGAAAGACACAAGACGGCGTGGCACAAAAACTCATTAAAAATGGACACTCCAGGGGTGCCTGGTGGCT
The DNA here is from genome assembly GCA_020311275.1 of Eira barbara. Lineage (NCBI taxonomy): Eukaryota > Metazoa > Chordata > Mammalia > Carnivora > Mustelidae > Eira > Eira barbara. Next base: position 10,450,900 of record JAHRIG010000128.1, read on the forward strand.
CGGTGGGTTAAGCCTCTGCCTTCGGTTCAGGTCATGATCCCGGGGTCCTGGGATCGAGCCCCACATCGGGTTCTCTGCTCTGCAGGGATCCTGCTTCCTCCTCTCTTTCTCTGCATGCCTCTCTGCCTACTTGTGATCTCTGTCAAATAAATAAATAAAATCTTTTTTAAAAAAAGGACACTCCAGGCTAGCCTGCCTTTGCCGGTTGACTGACCGATTTATTAGACTTATTTAAAATACACGTTTCTTTAAGCTCCTGGGTACGTGCACCAAAACACACACACTTCACGTAAGTTAAAGTCAGCCCTTAAAGGAAGGGGATGAGGCACTGTCGTCATGAGAACGCCACTGTGAAGCTGGCGGGGGTTCCCCTGGTGCCCCAGACACACGGCGGGCGGCATGCTGTGTCCCCAGACCCAGAGGCTAAATGCCAGCTAGGGGGAGGGTCGGGAGGTGGGCCTTGCAGAGTGACGACGTACAGTTGAGGCCATGAGGACGGAGCCCTGCAGTGGCAGAGGTGCCCTCACAAGAAGAGGTGGGGGACAGAGCCCTCTCTCTCTCCTGAGCACACGGCAGGAAGGCAGCTCAGACGGGAAGGGGGCCCTGACCAGACACCAAGGCTGCAGGACCGTTACCTGCACACGCAGCCTCCCCCGTGTGAGAAGTAAATCAATGGTATTTTGTCACAGACCCCAAAAGGACTGAGATAGGTGACTTCAAGATTTGGAGCCACGGTGTGACCTTGGGCAAGTCCTTTACCCTTCAGGATCCGGGTCTCCACCTACAAATGGGGAAGGCAGCTAAGGCTGTTTCCAACTCGGACCCTCCAAGAAAACAGCATCTCCTCTGGGAGGGGCTGCACCATGACCCACTGGTAGGGGTCACTGGGTTTCAGAAGCTGAATTTGAATGTGTGACCACGTCCCGGGTCACCTTGGGTCACCCCGTTCACCACACTTTTCAAAGTAGGACAATCCACATTCTAAAGCATTTGCTTTTCTCCTTTGGCTTTTTTGAAGGACTTACACGGAAAATGGCAACCGAAATTACATGTTTTGTTAGTAATTCAGCCCCACGGAGCTAACAGGCACGGCAACCACGTGTGCTGGTGGGTCCTAATAAAATGGCAGGAAAGCACAGATCTAACACAGCTGTTCCAAAAGGCATATGCTTCCAGGGACAGCGGGGATCACTTCCGAGAAGGAACAGGGAGACTGAGTGTCAGGGCCGTGCCCGAGCCAGGAAGGCCTGTGGCACGTATTAAGGAGGCGCCTGGCGTGCGAGGACAGGGAGAGGGTGTCTCCCTGCAAGTCACCAGTGCGGACACCACACCGCACTCCTGCCTCGCTCTGCAGGGAGCACGTGACGGACCGAGAGAAACACCCACAGTGCGACGCTGGAACATGCAGGCGGCTCCGGGGCAAATGCTGGCCTTCAGGGCTGAGCACAAGAAGAAGGAGCACGAGGGGACTGGTCCGGAGGGAGGTGCCCCCCACATGTCTGGGGAGGGCTCCACGGCGGGAGGAGAAGGTAGAAAACGGCGCTCTTGACCCCTGGAAGCCTCTCTAGGGAAATGCAAAGGAAGCCCAAAGGCGACCGGCGGAAGGCTGGCCCACGGCCCGGGACACACACATCCCAACCGCACACGATGCCCGGCACCGACAGCTCACACGCGTCAGAGCACCTCACTCCCCTCGGGCATTGCTCTCAGCAGTTCACATGGGTGGACACGGGCTGCGCAGACGAGAAAACCAAGGCGCACGCCGGCTAAGCACCTTCCTCAAAAGCGCACAGCCAGGACCGGCAGAACTCCAGTGTCGCCCAAGGGGTCGGCTCTGACATTTGTGTTCCTAACGACACTTGCTCGAGATGTCCAGCCCAGACCGAGAGGTCAGGGTAAAGGCGGGAAAAAGAGTTCTGTCACCACAATCACTAGTATCAGGGAAATAACAACATTTTACTTAATAAACTGACAACACATTATTCCAAAGGGTAAGGAATTAGAGATTCCATTGCAAGGGGAGAAAAGGGACGATGCCTTAACATGCCTTTTCTTTTTCTTTTTTTTTTTTTTTTTGAGTTGTGGACAAAACCTTTTATTAGTTTATTTACAGGCCTTATCAGTGCTCCTGGTAGTATCATTAAAAGACCATTTTACCTACCTTAGAAAATGCCCATCTTTTCAACTGTAGTCATTTCCTGCCTATGGCTGCTATGGTATGCATTTCACTCATCATTGTTTGCCTACCAGGTTGTCCTCTGCTTTTTGCCTTAATTCCAAGCTGCCTGATGAATTCCCCTTTCATAAGAAAAAAGCCTACTCAGAGAACTAAGTTCAAATGGTCAAGACTCAGTTGTTTTATCAAATGCACCAGTGCTGAGATTTGCCAGCTGTCTAATACTAAAAATTAGGTGGTTATCACCCAAATACTACTAACTTACCAATTACCATACGCAATTATAAAATCATCACAGTAATCTTTAAAGAGCTTTTTTCATCCTGTTCATTACTTCCAACTATCATTCAATATTCCGTTTTTGGAATGACACTTAGAAGAACCTCCAAAACAACTTCCAACTAAAAACAAAGCTTACCCTACACTCAGTCCAAATTATGAGTATCTGACCACCACACCTCTTCAAACCAGGCTTAATTTAATCTCCAGTTCCCTCTTCACCCAAACTTGCTCCTTAAAGACGAAAATTCCTATTTTAAGTGGATTTCTAGTTCTTACGTGACCGTAGAAAACTTCTAGACTTCTTCTAAAATCCAGAGAAAAATTAACTCTACCATTAAGAATGTTACCAAATGCCTCATGTTTTAGGTACTCTAAAATACTTTGCAATATTTATAAATGGGACATTAAGCATTCCAGTAAGTGGGAAATTAAAATGTGACAATGTATCAACAAGTTTACTCCCTAGTGATAGAAAATAAGTTTTATATGCAACACATTAACTTTGGTATTATACAATTTAACCTGTTTATAGTATAGACTGTCTTGTGGTCACTCTTTGCTTATGTAAGTTGTGTTGCACTAAAAGACCTTTTCCCATAGCTTTTTACTATGTACTTAACCATTTTCCTTCCCTTAGACCAAGTGAAAACTCCCAAGATCCCACCCAGGAAAAAAATGTTACCTGAAATTTCAGTTTCAACATATTTTAACATTAGAAATAGGGTCTGTGCAACTTACCCTTTTACTTAATAGCACAAGGTTACAGTGTTGACCAAACGAAGACACAGATTTCTCATTAAACTTTTGTTTTAATGGGTCTCAAAATTCTGTGACAGATTTTTGGTCAAGTTGTTTCCATTAAAAAGTACTGATTTTAAAAACTAATAACTTAAAACTGCCACACACACACACACACACACACACACACACACACAAAACATGCCTTTAAGATGAAATCCCGAACCAAGAGCTCAACTGCAATGCCTGCGAAGCCAACAGGCACCGGGGAGTGCGGGGCAGGACGCGCACTTCCACCCGGACAGAGGCACTCGGTTTGCACGTAAAAGTGGGCTTGACTACACGTCCCCCAACACGTGCACCCACCTACTGTGGTCTCGGGACTCAAGCCATCTTGCTAAGTAAGAACGAAGGTTGAAGACACAGTTCACCTTCCTAGCTCTCCTTTGAGAAAAGAGCAGGGCCAAAGGCTCCCTGACCGCTGCGAGCCGACACGCACGTGCCTCAGAGACGGAAGTCACCGCGCGGTGGTGAGGACGGGCCGGACCAGGGACGCCACCCGCTTGTGGAGGAGCACGGGCTCAGGAAGCCGGCTCTCTCAGAATGGCTTTCTACTAGAATGCTGCTCTTTAAGTGTTTGCAATGACATCCGAAATCTTACAACACTATGTAAGATCAAATAAACAAAATAAGACAAAACACATGCATGAACGCACATACACATGCACACACACGTGCGTGCACACCACCACCTGTGACTTGGGGTGGCTGGCAAGCCTCCAGTTTGTGACTTCTCCACACCTGAAAATGGGAAGAGGGCTTTCTTTGGCCGGTCGGGCTGTGGTTTAGGACCAGAGCCATCCCTCCTTGGGGCTGGAAGGGACCACAGCACAGCCAGTCGCAGGCCTTCTGGGACGCCCTGACCGAGCGGCGGGTCAGCAGCTAATCGACGTGCGATCGTCAGCAGTCACTTGTTACCAAGCTGTAAGCAGTTTTACTCTAAGTTGACAAGATAGGCCAAGACCCGCCCACCCAGGGTGTGTGTGTGTGACACACATATGTGTGCACACACACATTCCTTACACTTACTCCTGACGTGTGCACTGAATATTATTTATAAAAGTAAAAATTTTTTTCTCTGCCTAACAATGCATCATTACATGAATTACCGGATGTCCATTCAAACGGCCTCGCAGTCATTAAGGGAGTCATGAAACACTGTAGTCACAAGGAAAATGCTCACACTGTCCAAGGGGACTTAGAGCCACAGCTGGCCACGTAGGTGGCCGCACCCCTGCATCGAGGCACAGGCAGGGCAAGGCACCCCAGTCTCTACTGCTGGGAGAGGTGAAAGTGGACATGCTCTGATTTCCATTTCTCTGTATTTTCTAATGAACATTTATTATTTGTCTTTATTTCCCCGAGTTGAAATCATAATGCACGTGTCCTGAACAAATTAAAATAAACCAAAACAATGTAGAACTTTGATCGAGCAGAAAGAGGGGACCAGCCTTCCCCCCGCCCCTCACAGTGTGCTCTCAGCCTAGAGTCAAGGTTCTGCTTTCCCTGTGCACACACACGCTCCCACACCCACAGACCACACACTTACACACACAACACCTATGCATCTGCACAGAACGAGAAAACCAAAGAAAGAATCTTATAGAAAAAATAATCTTTAAAAGAGAAGTTCAGGGCCACCTGGGTGGCTCAGCGGGTTAAAGCCTCTGCCTTCGGCTCAGGTCATGATCCTAGGGTCCTGGGATTGAGCCCCGCATCGGGCTCTCTGCTCCGTGGGGAGCCTGCTTCCTCCTCTCTCTCCCCCTCTCCCCTCACTCATTCTCTCTCTCTCTCCCATAAATAAAGAATTTTTTAAAATAAATAAATAAATAATAAAAGGGAAGTTTTATTCTTATCATGACTCTAAACTGAATTCTTACAGTTTTCACCCTCGTCTGCTTCTTGATATGACACAAAACACATTTAATTTTTGAGCCATATTCCTGATATTTTCTTAAAAGACACCACTATTTTATACCATTTTTCAGCCAGTTATAAATGTGCCTTGTGAGCTGTGTTGTTATGAAAGACAGTTTCAGTTACATGCTATCTGGTGGGGAAAAAATTAACAATTCACTTGTTCTTGAAGGGCTTGTGGGAAATTTTTCTAAAAAGAATGTGACCTCGTTGGCAGTGATGTGACCACGTTCTGACTTGATTGAAACGAGCACCGATACTGAAGCCCCCCTGAAATCTTGGGGGAAATGGTACAGACATCGAGGCTGGAGAATCCCATGTAGGCTACGGTGGAACCTCGGCCGCACGCGCGGGACAGGACACGAGGCCCGGGCAGCGCGGGGTCGCACGGGGACTCGGAGCAACGGCAGGAACAACGCGCTCTCCACGCGAGAGCAGAGATCAGGCGTCCTTGGGGACAGAGGAGTCATCTAAACATCCCGCTGGGACCCAGCAGTCACCAGCCGGGAAAGGGGCGGTAACTGCTCTGCCCTCGGTGTAGACGCTGTTGCAGCAATCTCTCTCTCACAGACTCCGAATTCGCTCCGAGCGCAGGAGCGCGGGCCCCCGGGATCACAGGATGAACCCCCCGGAGTGAGGAGAGAAGACCTGCCCCAGGGGCGAGTGACAGCAACATCGGGGCTGCAAAGAGCTTTCCGGAAGCCCAGCCCTCCGCCTCCTCCTCACCAGAAAAGAAAGGCTCCTGGAAGGTTCCCTCTGTTGTTGCCGCGGCAACTCTGGCATTCCCCGCACTTGGCGGCCCGGGTGGGAGGGAGTCTGCGGGCGCACAGAGCCCCCCTTGGCCTGTGGCTCCCCTCGCCTCTGCCGCAGGGGAAGGACCACCACAGCGGCTCTAGGCCCAGCCACGCAGGCGGGCTCCTGGCACCACTTACGCGCAGGAGAGTCAGAGTCCTCCCCGTGCCCCTGGGCGGTGAGCCGAGCACCCCGACCACGCTCCGGGACAGCAGCGGAGACGCTTCTGCGTCTGCAGCCCTGAGCACATTGCTACGAAATTATCGGTGACCGGCCGACGGCCGCCCAAGAGCCCAGCCCGCACTCCCTGCCGTTCCCGCCCTCATCTCTGCCTGCCTGGTGGCGGCGGGCCGGCAAGACGCACATCCCCAAGACTCCTGGAAGGACGGCAAGTTCCCCGGCGGCCTGCCCCCCGGCAGACGGTCAGTGGCAGGCCAGCCCCCATGTGCCCGTGACCGCATGGCACCAACTGATTCAGCGCAACAGGCTCCTGACGAGAGGGACGCACCCTGCAAATCTGGGCAAGACCTCTCCCCTCTCTCCACTGCAGACCACCCGGCGCAGCCGCAGTGCCCTAATGATGGGAAAGATCAAGATGCCGGAAAAGCAAAACCACTTTTCGCATGGACACTGTCTAAGGAACCTGGTCACGCTTCCCCGGACCTGAGCAGGCTACGCGAGTCTGTTTGATCCCAAATCCCTACCCTCACGAACCCGAGAACTGGACACAGGGCATGGAAGGCACCGCTTCCCTGAATAGGACCGAACTGCCCGGAAAACCCAAACGAGAATTATTTTTTTCACAAGTGCTTCAAAGAGGCAGTGAGCACTAATCCTGGGACAATCTGAAGTGAATCTAGGAGTCGTGCTTCCCATACACTGAGAAGATCTGCAGATCTGTCCCGACCAGTTTCACTTTCCAGATCACCAGAGCCAGCCCCGCGTACCGAAGCTGCTCGGGTTCAGCCAGGGGCCGGAGCAGGGCCTCGACCATGAAACGGTAAGTTACGTAGCTAGTGACCTGGTCTGTGACCCACCCCCGGAAGGAACCACAGGGCAGCCTTCAGGTTGGATTTCATGGAAAGGAGGAACACCGCCCTCGTCCTCTTCTTGGCGGGTCCCGGGGTGGTCACACCTGCTGCTTTTACAGAGAACCCCACATAAGACCTAATGTCACCTGAGACCGCCCTCCTTGGTTTCTGGGGTGCCTGGCGGACCCCCAGCCCAGCTCGCACAGGACAGCTGGCGCGCCAAACCTGCCCCCGACCCTGGCGTTGGAGGGAACCTGCCGTGTGAGCGGACAGGGAGACCAGGATCTGGCCCTGCACTGGGCAATGAGGCATCTGGGGTTAAAAATATTCCGAAAAAGGAGTTCCTCAGGGTACATCAGGTAAGCGACGGACTCTGGGTGTCGGCACAGGTCATGATCTCAGGGTCATGAGATCAAGCCCCAGTCGGGCTCCCTGCCCAGTGCAGAGTCTGCAGGAGATGCTCTCCCTCCCTCTCCCTCAGCCCCTCACCTCTCTCACTCTAAAATTAAAGGAAAAAAAAAGAAGAAAAACCCTCCAGAAAAGAGGAGACATTGAGAGAAAGGGTTCAAAGAAGGTGGAAGTAACTTTGAAAGTAACGCTGGGGACGTCCGCAGACCTCGTGGCTGGAGACCAACGCCGTGCCCCACACATTCACCCACACCCGCGCAGTCCCCACACGTCCGTCAGCGGCCACAAGGAGCCACGCCTCACCACAGCATCACCTGCCGGTGACCCCACACTTGGGAAGGAGAGGTGTGACCTTTACCCCCGCCCCCGGGACAGGGAGGGACTGCCCTCAGGCTGCGCCTGGAGAGCCAGCTTTTCCATCGCAGCGACACACTTCCGGGACTCGTGGGCTCCGGACAGCAGAGAGGCCTAAGGACAGGTGTTGCGGATGACCGAGTTCCAGGGGGACGTCTGAGGTGGGACGGAGCCTGCCATGACACGCGCGGACAGATGGGAGCTCTGTCCACTGACCCTGCTCAACGCGAGGTTCCGCCCACAGAAGGACAGCAATGGTGGGTCTCACTCGAGCGGATTCGGGGGGATGGGGGCGCAGGTCTGACTTCCCACGCCTGTCTGTGCGAGCCCTGGCCAGCCTTGCCCGAGGCCCGGCTGTGAGGAAGAAGGGGTCACCCGGGGCTGGGCGGGCAGACTCAAGAGCAGACCCCACTGGGACCTCGGAGAAGGGACACCTTCTTCCTCACAGGGACACGTGGATCACTTCCCATGAGTTTCCCCCAACGAAAAGCCACAGCGGAGCTGACTTGTTGGAAACGAAGGCAAACTTGTCTTCGCACCACAGCCTTGGGGGTCTGAGCCAGAGCTGGGCTGGGGGCAGCAGAGGGACGTGCGTGGAGTCGGGTGTCGGGTTCTCCGTCTGGAAAGCCCTGTTCGTGTCTGTGCCCCGGTGTCGTGGGCTCCGCTGACCTGGGGCAGACCCTGTGGTCAGGACGCCCTTTCCCTCCTGTCTCTTAACCACCTTCCCTGCCGACTTAGTCACCGTCTCCGGCAAGGGAGGCCTCCCGCGAGCGGGCAACTCTCAGGCCTACCAGCCTCACGACTAAGTCGTCAGATTAAAATGCCACCCAGACCCAGCACGTCAGACCCACGCCCGCTCCCTTCTCAGGCTTCATCGGGGGCTGCAGTCGTGATGCCACCTGGGTCAGTGGTGTTTCTTCTCAGACTGAAGAGTTTCCAGGTCAGAAGCCAGCGCTCAGGATCTCCACGGAAAGACGACACGGGAGGGCGGGTCCGTCTCCACCATCCTCATCGGTCACCCACAGGCGACCAAACTCTCCCCTTGACAAATGACCTGCCCTCTTAGGACAGAGGCTACCACACACTGACCAAGGAAAGGACTGGCAGCCTTCACTCAGTAGCTTCGCCAGCAGACAGGACGGGACAGCACCCATGTTCCCCGATCACTCTCATAACGTGCCCCGAGTGAGGCCACTGGTCATTCACAGATCGCCGTCCATGCTTGATGTCACAGAGCAATCCAGAAAACAACAGCAAGAGAGCTTGCAGGAGCCACACATGGGCAGAAGGGCACATCCAATGAGAGGGGCTCACAGGAGCCACACGTGGGCAGCACAGCGTGTCCAGTGGCACAGGGGCTCACAAAACAGGAACTTGAAAACCCTCCCCAGGGTCTAGTTTCGCTTTCCAGTGGGAGATACTAGGAGGCGGGAAATCAAGGCATCTTGTCGGAGGCTCCGGGGGCAACGCCCCAGCATCAGGAGCCGGGGTGCAGAGTCCTGTGTGTGTGTAGTGAGCCAGCAGCAAGCATCATTTCAGATCCAAAGAGAGTCGCTTGGACTCTGTGACACAGCACCTGTGACCCCACAAAGCCGGGTTTTGCTGCCGGGAGCCGCCGCCGAGGAGACCCGCAGCAGCAGTAGCGACTCCCACCCGGGAGGCTGTACTTCCTGGGGGACACTGGGCTCCTTTATCCCGAGAACCAGGGATTCACTCTGCTCCCGCCATCTCAAGTCCAAACTGATGCCAGAGGGTTGTCCCACGGCCCCCTGCCAGCTCAGCCCGCACGAACATGATGGAGAGACACAAGCAAAAGAGCCAGCACAGCCAGGCCCTGAGACAGGCATCCTCATGCCCCGGCCACGGGAACACCCACAACACAGGGATTCTAGGTTGTTACTGACTCCAGCCACGAGAAACAGCCCCAGAAATCTCATCCCACATGGCTCAGCTCTGTCGCCAGGACCCAGGGGACGAACGCGTCCTGTGTGGTGCAGGTGCGGGCCACGCGCGTCACGCCTCAGCAGAATCCAGGAGATTCTGCCAAAACCCTACCCGGGAGGGCACTTCCCGGCACACAGGTGAGCTGGGCTGCTAACCAGCCCCCACAGATCAGCCTCAGTACACTCGTGGGGACTCGCCCCACTCACCAGAGAAGCCTGCCTCAGGCCAGGGAGTTAGTGTTCAGAGCAGTCAGTGCCCTCCCCCTACTCGCTAGCACCATCATCACCATCGGCAGCATCACGGCAGTCCCTGGGCTGCAGGTAACCCGGGAAACAGCCCTCTCTGAGGCCACCTCTAAAAAAGCCCCTTCCTCTGGCAGCTGCCTCAGACTTCTCGTTGGAGGTCAGCCACAGTCTCGACAGCCTGTCCAAGACCACAGCCACAGACGCTGCTGTCCCCGGAGGGCCCGATACAATGTGTGTTCTGAAGCCCGTTCCCCACCCCCCCTCAGGGACTGTGCACACGAGACACCATGGGCCGTGTGGAAAGCCCGCTTTACACAAGGGTAAGACGGGGCAGGGGGTCCTGAAGGCATCTGCTTTCTGGACAGGACTGTAAGTCACCTGCTCCTCCTTCCAACAGGCTGGATGGACACGTGCCACCCTCCCTCAGTGCATGAGGACAGGCAGCGGCCCCTGTGCCCGGGAGGCACCGTCTTACCAACCCAAACCTCTAGGTCCTGAGAAGCAGACACATGTGCCAGCCCTGCTTCTAAGAAGGAACGCTCCTGATCAATGCAGGACCTGGAACTGAAAGAATTTTCCTGGAATATAGTTTTCAAATGCAAAAATACAACTTGAAGCAACTCCTGGGCACAGGCTGTTTCACAGTGAGCACTGCTGGGCCCCGCATAGAGCCCAGGACCCCAAAAAGGGTTCCGCCAAGGTCTCTGGGTGACGCCAACTACCCTGTAACACTGGCCCTTTAAACGTTCCCTAAAACACAGATTTCCTCTGAGGGAGAAGCCTTGCGTTTCATTATATAAACCAACAGCCTTAGGAAGAGCCCACCTGGCCTGGGATTCGACACCAGAGAGAAGCACGTGTCTGCCAGAGAGAGGGCGCGGCCCTGCTTCTGACGATGCCTCGCGGACCTCGTGCCCGGTGACCGACCCCCGCCTTGAGGGCTAACATACCAGAGTCCACTCTTCATCACTGTTGGGTGGGCCAGCAACTAAGTGGTTCTGTCCATCCCCTGTGCCTCCCCTCATGTGGCCTCAGTCAGCAGATGGCTCTCTGGGGCTGAAGGGTCCACGGTGACCTCCTTCCCAAGTCCAGAGGCTCATGCTGGCTTTCAGCTGGGGAGCCTGTGAAACCACTTAAAACCATAAAGTAGGAGGAGTCAAGATGGCGGAGAAGTAGCGGCTGAGACGACAGCGGGTGGCAGGAGATCAGCTCGACAGCTTATCTAGCCATTGCGAACACCTACAAATCCAACGGGAAATCGAAGAGAAGAAGAGCAACAATTCTAGAAACAGAAAATCGATCACTTTCTGAAAGGTAGGACCTGCGGAGAAGTGAATCCAAAGCGACGGGCAGACAGACCGCGGGGGGGGGGGCCGGCTCCCGGCAAGCGGCGGAGCCACGGAGCACAACATCGGGACTTTTAAAAGTCTGCTCCATGGAGACATCGCTCCAGAGGCTAAACCGGGGGGAAACCCAGGCAGGGTCAGTGTAACTCCGGGTCCCGCGGGGTCACAGAAGGACCGGGAGCGTCTGAGGGCCGCAGAGCTAGCAGGTATTAGAGCGGGGAAGCCGACTACAGCGACAAAGCCGAGGAGTGAGCTCTCGGCCCGGGGTTACCTTGTGCCGGTCGCAGGCTGGGTGGGCTCGGAGCCCGGCCGGAGGCCACGGAGACGGAAGCGACCGGGTGCTTTTCTCTGAGGGCGCACTGAGGAGCAGGACCCCGAGCTCTCGGCTCCTGTGGGCTGGAGACTGGGCGGCCGCCATCTTCATTTCTGTCCCCCGGAACTCTATGGAAAGCGCTCAGGGGACAAAAGCTCCCAAAAGCGAACCCAAGCGGATTCCTTAGCCCCGCCCCTGGTAAGGGCCGTGCAAGTCCGCCTGCGGCAAAGACACTTGAGAATCACTACAACAGGTTCCTCCTCCAGAAAGTCAACAAGAAATCCAGCCAAGACCAAGTTCACCTAACAAGGACAGCAGCAGAATTCCAGAGGAGGAGAAAGCAAAGCACGGAACTCGTGGCTTTCTCCCCATAATTCCTTAGTCTTGCAGTTACTTTAAATTTTTTTAATTTTATTTCTTTTCTTCTGCTTAATTTTTTTAAACTTTTACCCTTTTCTTTTTTAACGTTTTTAAACTAATTTATCTAACATATATATTTTTTTCTTTTTTATATTTTTTCTGTATTTGTTTTCTTTTTTTAATTTTTTTTCTCTGAACTTCTTTTTATCCCCTTTCTCCCCTCCACGATTTGGGGTCTCTTCTGATTTGGTTAAAGTGCGTTTTCCTGGGGTCTTTGCGACCCTTTCAGTATTTTATTTGCTCTTTCATATACTCTTATCTGGACAAAATGACAAGGCGGAAAAACTCACCACAAAAAAAAGAAGAAGAGGCAGTACCGAAGGCTGGGGACCTAATCAATACAGACATTGGTAATACATCAGATCTAGAGTTCAGAATGACGATTCTTAAGGTTCTAGCCGGGCTCAAAAAAGGCATAGAACATATTAGAGAAACCCTCTCCAGAGAGATAAAAGCCCTTTCTGGAGAAAAAAAAGAACTAAAATCTAACCAAGTTGAAATCAAAAAAGCTATTAATGAGGTGCAATCAAAAATGGAGGGTCTTACTGCTAGGATAAATGAGGCAGAAGAAAGAATTAGTGACATAGAAGACCAAATGACAGAGAATAAATAAGCTGAGCAAAAGAGGGACAAACAGCTACTGGACCACGAGGGGAGAATTCAAGAGATAAGTGACACCATAAGACGACACAACATTAGAATAATTGGGATTCCAGAAGAAGAAGAAAGAGAGAGGGGAGCAGAAGGTATATTAGAGAGAATTTCCCTAATATGGCAAAGGGAACAAGCATCAAAATCCAGGAGGTGCAGAGAACCCCCCTCAAAATCAACAAGAATAGGTCCACACCCCATCACCTAATAGTAAAAATTACAAGTCTTAGCAACAAAGAGAAAATCCTGAAAGCAGCCTGGGAAAAGAAGTCTGTAACATACAAGGGTAAAAACATTAGATTGGCAGTGGACTTATCCACAGAGACCTGGCAGGCCAGAAAGAACTGGCATGATATATTCAGAGCGAAAAAACATGCAGCAAAGAACACTATATCCGGCTAGGCTATCATTGAAGATAGAAGGAGAGATAAAAAGCTTCCAGGACAAAAAAAAAAACCTGAAAGAATTTGCAAACACCAAACCAGCTCTACAGGAAATACTGAAAGGGGTCCTCTAAGCAAAGAGAGAGCCTAAAAGTAGTAGATCAGAAAGGAACAGAGACAATATACAGTAACTGTCAACCTTACAGGAAATACAATGGCACTAAATTCTTATCTCTCAATAGTTACCCTGATTGTTAATGGGCTAAATGCCCCAATCAAAAGACACAGGGTATCAGAATGGATAAAAAAACAAAACCCATCAAAATGTTGCCTACAAGAAACTCATTTTAGACCCAAAGACACCTCCAGATTTAAAGTGAGGGGCTGGAAAACAATGTACCATGCTAATGGACATCAGAAGAAAGCTGGGGTGGCAATCCTTATATCAGATCAATTAGATTTTAAGCCAAAGACTATAATAAGAGATGAGGAAGGACACTATATCATACTCAAAGGGTCTGTCCAACAAGAAGATCTAACAATTTTAAATATCTATGCCCCTAATGTGGCAGCAGCCAACTATATAAACCAATTAATAACAAAATCAAAGAAACACATCAACAATAATATAATAATAGTAGGGGACTTTAACACCCCCCTCACTGAAATGGACAGATCATCCAAGCAAAAGATCAACCAGGAAATAAAGGCCTTAAATGACACACTGGACCAGATGGACATCACAGATATATTCAGAACATTCCATCCCAAAGCAACAGAATATGCATTCTTCTCTAGTGCACATGGAACATTCTCCAGAATAGACCACATCCTGGGTCATAAATCAGGTCTCGACCAGTACCAAAAGATTGGGACCATTCCCTGCATATTTTCAGACCACAATGCTCTGAAGCTAGAACTCAATCACAAGAGGAAATTTGGAAAGAACACAAATACATGGAGACTAAACCACATCCTTCTAAAGAATGAACGGGTCAACCAGGAAATTAAAGAAGAATTGAAAAAATTCATGGAAACAAATGATAATGAAAACACAACGGTTCCAAATCTGTGGGACACAGCAAAGGCAGTCCTGAGAGGAAAATATATAGCTGTGCAAGCCTTTCTCAAGAAACAAGAAAGGTCTCAAATACACAACCTAACCCTACACCTAAAGGAGCACGAGAAATAACAAGAAAGAAAGCCTAAACCCAGCAGGAGAAGAGAAATAATAAAGATCAGAGCAGAAATCAATGAAATAGAAACAAAAAAAATAATAATAGAACAAATCAATGAAACTAGGAGCTGGTTCTTTGAAAGAATTAATAAGATTGACAAACCCCTGGCCAGACTTATCAAAAAGAAAAGATAAAGGACCCAAATAAATAAAATCATGAATGAAAGAGGAGAGATCACAACCAACACCAAGAAATACAAACAATTATAAGAACATATTATGAGCAACTCTAGTCCGACCAATTCGACAACCTGGAAGAAATGGATACATTCCTAGAGACATATAAACTACCACAACTGAACCAGGAAGAAATAGATAACCTGAACAGACCCATAACCAGTAAGGAGATTGAAACGGTCATCAAAAATCTCCAAACAAACAGAAGTCCAGGACCAGACGGCTTCCCAGGGGAATTCTACCAAACATTTAAAGAAGAATTAAGTCCTATTCTCCTGAAACTGTTCCAAAAAATAGAAATGGAAGGAAAACTTCCAAACTCATTTGATGAGGCCAGCATCACCTTGACCTTGATCCCAAAACCAGACAAGGATCCCATCAAAAAAGAAAATTACAGACCAATATCCTTGATGAACACAGATGCGAAAATTCTCACCAAAATACTAGCCAATAGGATCCCACAGTACATTAAAAGGATTATTCACCACGACCAAGTGGGATTTATTCCAGGGCTGCAAGGTTGGTTCAACATCTGCAAATCAATCAATGTGATACAATACATTAATAAAAGAAAGAGTAAGAACCATATGATACTCTCAATAGATGCTAAAAAAGCATTTGACAAAGTGCAGCATCCCTTCCTGATTAAAACTCTTCAAAGTGTAGGGATAGAAGGCACGTACCTCAATATTATCAAAGCCATCTATGAAAAACCCACTGCAAATATCATTCTCAATGGAGAAAAACTGAAAGCTTTTCCGCTAAGGTCGGGAACACGGCAGGGATGTCCGTTATCGCCACTGCTGTTCAACATAGTACTAGAAGTCCTAGCCTCAGGAATCAGACAACAAAAAGAAATTAAAGGCATCCAAATCGGCAAAGTAGAAGTCAAACTATCACTCTTCACAGATGATATGATACTATATGTGGAGAACCCAAAAGACTCCACTCCAAAACTGCTGGAACTTGTACAGGAATTTAGAAAAGTGTCAGGATATAAAATCAATGCAAAGAAATCAGTTCCATTTCTCTACACCAACAACAAGACAGAAGAAAGAGAAATTAAGGAGTCAATCCCATTTATAATTGCACCCAAAACTATAAGATACCTAGGAATAAACCTAACCAAAGAGGCTAAGAATCTATACTCAGAAAACTATAAAGTACTCATGAAAGAAATTGAGGAAGACACAAAGAAATGGAAAAATATTCCATGCTCCTGGATTGGAAGAACAAATATTGTGAAAATGTCTATGCTACAAAGCAATCTACACATTTAATGCAATCCTTATCAAAATCCCACCCATTTTTTTCAAAGAAATGGAACAAAAAATCCTAAAATTTATATGGAACCAGAAGAGACCTCGAATAGCCAAAGGAATATTGAAAAAGAAAGCCAAAGTCAGTGGCATCACAATTCCCAACTTCAAGCTCTATTGCAAAGCTGTCATCAAGACAGCATGGTACTGGCACAAAAACAGACACATAGATCAATGGAACAGAATAGAGAGCCCAGAAATAGACCTTCATCTCTATGGTCAACTAATCTTCAACAAAGCAGGAAAGAATATCCAATGGAAAAAAGACAGCCTCTTCAATAAATGGTGTTGGGAAAATTGGACGGCCACATGCAGAAAAATGAAATTGGACCATTTCCTTATACCACACACGAAAATAGACTCAAAATGGATGAAGGACCTCAATGTGAGAAAGAAATCCCTCAGAATCCTTGAGGAGAATGCAGGCAGCAACCTCTTTGACCTCAACCGCAGCAACTTCTTCCTAGGAACATCGCCAAAGGCAACAGAAGCAAGGGCAAAAATGAACTATTGGGATTTCATCAAGATCAAAGCTTTTGCACAGCAAAGGAAACAGTTAACAAAACCAAAAGACAACTGACAGAATGGGAGAAGATATTTGCAAACGACATATCAGATAAAGGGCTAGTATCGAAAATCTATAAAGAACTTAGCAACCTCAACACCCAAAGAACAAATAATCCAGTCAAGAAATGGGCAGAAGACATGAACAGACATTTCTGCAAAGAAGACATCCAGATGGCCAACAGACACATGAAAAAGTGCTCCACATCACTCAGCATCAGGGAAAGACAAATCAAAACCACATTGAGATACCAACTCACACCAGTCAGAATGGCTAAAATTAACAAGTCAAGAAATGACAGATGCTGGCGAGGATGCGGAGAGAGGGGAACCCTCCTACACTGTTGGTGGGAACGCAAGCTGGTGCAACCACTCTGGAAAACAGTGTGGAGGTTCCTCAAAAAGTTGAAAATAGAGCTACCCTATGACCCAGCAATGGCACTACTGGGTATATATCCTAAAGATACAAACGTAGTGATCCGAAGGGGCACGTGCACCCAAATGTTTATAACAACAATGTCTACATTAGCCAAACTATGGAAAGAACCTAGATGTCCATCAACAGATGAATGGATAAAGAAGATGTGGTATATATACACAATGGAATACTATGCAGCCATCAAAAGAAACGAAATCTTGCCATTTGTGACGACGTGGATGGAACTAGAGGGTATTATGCTTAGCGAAATAAGTCAGTCAGAGAAAGACAACTATCATATGATCTCCCTGATATGAGGAAGTGGAGATGCAATGTGGGGGGTTAGGGGGGAAGGAGAAGAATAAATGAAAAAAGATGGGATTGGGAGGGAGACAAACCATAAGTGACTCTTAGTCTCACAAAACAAACTGAGGGTTGCTGGGGGGAGGGGGGTCGGGAGAGGGGGGTGGGGTAATGGACATTGGGGAGGGTATGTGCTATGGTGAGTGCTGTGAAGTGTGTAAACCTGGCGATTCACAGACCTGTACTCTTGGGGATAAAAATACATTATATGTTTATTAAAAAATTTAAAAATTTTTAAAAAAGAAAAGAAAAATAAATGATAGGAAATGAAAAGAAAAAAGCATAAAGTTGGCCATCTGGATGTCTTCTTTGGAGAAGTGTCTGTTCATGTCCTCTGCCCATTTCTTGATTGGATTATTTGGTTTTCAGGTGTCGAGTTTGATAAGTTCTTTATAGATTTTGGATACTAGCCCTTTATCTGATAGGTCATTTACAAGTATCCTCTCCCATTCCATGGGTTGCCTCTTTGTTTTGTTGACTGTTTCCTTTGCTGTGCAGAAGCTTTTGATCCTGATGAAGTCCCCAAAGTTCATTTCTGCCCTTGCTTCCCTTCCTTTGGCGATGTTCCTTGAAAGGAGTTGCTGCGGCTGAGGTCAGAGAGGTTGCTGCCTGTGTTCTCCTCAAGGATTCTGATGGATTCCTTTCTCACATTGAGGTCCTTCATCCATTTTGAGTCTATTTTCATGTGTGGCGTAAGGAAATGGTCCAATTTCATTTTTCTGCATGTGACTGTCCAATTTTCCCAACACCATTTGTTGAAGAGGCTGTCTTTTTTCCATTGGATATTCCTTCCTGCTTTGTCAAAGATTCATTGACCATGGAGTTAAGGGTCCATTTCTGGGCTCTCTATTCTGTTCCACTGCTCTATGTGTCCACTTTTGTACCAGTACCATGCTGTCTTGGTGACTATGGCTTTGTAACAGAACTTGAAGTTAGGCCTTGTGATGTCCTCAGCCCTGATTCTCCTTTTCAACCTTCCCCCGGCAATTCGGGGTCTTTTCTGGTTCCATACAAATTTTAGGATTCTTTGTTCCTGTTCCGTGAAAAATGTCAGTGGTTATTTGATTGGGATGACACTGAAAGTGTAGGTTGCTCTGGGTGGCATAGACATTTCAACGCTATTTATTCTTCCGATCCATGAGCAAGGAGTGTTTTTCCATCTCTTTGTGTTTTCCTCAATTTCTTCCATGAGCGTTCTATAGTTTGTAGAGTACAGGTCCTTTACGTCTCTGGTTAGGTTTATTCCTAGGTATTTTAAGGTTTTTGGAGCTATTGTAAATGGAACTGATTCCCTAATTTCTCTTTCCATAGTTACACTGTTAGTGCATAAGAAAGCAACTGATTTCTGGGCATTGATTTTGTATCCGGCACATGGCCGAACTGCCGTGTGAGTTCTAAAAACCTGTCAGCAATGTCCACAATCCCCAAACTGTGGAAGGAGCCGAGATGCCCTTTGACAGACGAATGGATCAAGAAGAGTGGTCCATATATACAATGGAGTATCCCGCAGCCATCGGAAAGGGTGGATGCCCACATTTTGCATCGACAAGGACAGGACTGGAGGAGGTTATGCTGAGTGACATAAGTCAGACAGAGAAGGACATTATCATACGGTTTCGCTCACACAGGGAACGTAAGGGATAGCATGAAGGATCACAGGGACAGGGAGGGAAACCTGAAGGGGGAGGGGAATCAGAGGGGAGACAAACCATGAGAGACTCCGGACTCTGGGAACCAAACCGAGGGTTTCAGAGGGGAGGGGGTGGGGGATGGGGTAACAGGGCGACGGGCACTAAGGAGGAACGTGATGTGACGAGCACTGGGAGTTACACACAGCCATGAATCACTGAGCACTACGTCAAAAACTGACAGTGTACTGTATGCCGGCTGCCTGAACGTAATGAGTAAGTCAGTCAGTAAGTAAGAGAATAAAATAAAATAAAGCAAAATAAAAAGCTGCAAACAAAAAAAAAGATAAAGTTGAAAAAAAGTCAAAACGGCCGTGCGAATGCTTCAGCACATCTCGATTTTAAAGTAACCCTTTTCCCCTCTCCCGCGCGCCTCCCCTCCTCCCTCAGCCTTTCATTTTAGGAACGCGGTACCACCCTAAAGACGGAACAGGGGAGGCTGGCAGCAAGGACACGATTCTTGTCCAAGCCAGTTAGACCCCGTTTTTCACCCTAAACCCCAGCCCCCTCCACACAGGCTCGCACTCTCTGCGGGTGAGCGCCCGCTGCACCTCCTTTGCCCGGTAAAGCAATAAAGGTATTTTTCCTCCTCATCCCAGAACCTGTCTCTGCGCTGTTTGGGCTCTGGAGCATGGACGTCTGTTCCTGAAACCCCCGGGCTGCTCACACAGAGCTCTCGCCCTCCAGCACTACACCGGCTCCTCCGGGGGCGGGGGGCAAAGGAGGCCAGCTCGGATTCATGGGGGACGGGGACTCTCTGTCTGTGGGACGCAGGACAGAACCACGTTGCAAAGGAAGACCAGCCAAGCAGAGACCAGTAAACACGGCCCTCCCCGCCGCCCGGCAGCCAGAAGACGGGACGTAAACCACCTCTCAGTTCCCATAATTCTACCCACGGTTTTTGCAAGAGACTCTTTAGAAGTAAATGTAAGCAAAGGTTTAATAAACAATCACACCCTAGAACTGGCCTTCCTGCTGCTTTGGGGAACCTCGAGACGGTCATGCAAGTGCCCGAGTGAGACCGCAAGACGGTGGGCTAAGCCAGCTCACACAGCCACTGGCCAAGTCCCAGAGCAGAAGGGTCACCCACTGACCCACGGAACCGCGGGTTCGATGCACAGCCAGTGCTCAGAGCCACGCGTTTGAGGTCTGCTGTGTGACGGCGGCACTCTCCACGGCAAGGCCCTTGCTCTGATGATGGCCGATGGTTCACTACCCCAGTGACACGCTCGGTCCAGCTTCCCGAGGTCGCTGTGTATCTCCCTCCCTGCCTCCTCCCACGCTGCATGGTTAAGACTGCACACGGCAGCCCTGCGGTGTCAGGGCAGGAGCGCGGGGCACTTGGCCTGGTCTGCAGAGGCCTGTGCTCAGCCCCCTGCTCGCAGGGAGGACAGTCTCTCATCACCGGAGCACGGCTGGGCTCTAGTTTGGTACCTCCCCTCACCTCAGAGCACTTGGCCTTGGCGTCCTTTCTTCTGAGACGCTCTAGGACTCTCTCAATAAGACTGAAATAACTGGCCCACGACCCAGGGGTCTTGCCTCGGTCACAGCCTTGGCTTTGCCAGCCACGTGGGGAGAAAGGAGATGTTCAGCAGGAAGGAGCACCAGCTGTGCGGAGCTTGGCCGCACCCAGGACACGGTGTGCACGCTGCATGGGCAGGGGGAGAGGCGCGCTCCTGCTGGATGTGTGCAGACAGGGAGCTGGGAGACGGGTGCAGACAGGCGCCATGAGAGAAGAAGCAGGGGGTCACGCCTCCAGGGAGCTCGTGATGCCTTCCACTGTCCACCGTGTCACGGCCTCTGACAACTGGCCACCAGATAGCCGCCTTCCAGGGCACCTTCTGCAGGGGACACTGACGGGCCTATGGTGACCATCCTCTTGGGCACGGCAGGCAGGGAAGGAGATGGTGCGGAACGAGTCAAAGTGGAGTGAACCACTGCGACGTGGTAAGCAGGACACGGCGGGGTCGGGAGACCCTAGGAAGACCCCCACATGGCAGCACCACTCACACGTCACTCTGAAAGGCCCTCCCACGTGCCTCTTGCCTCCAACGCAGGACACTCAACACAGTCACGAACTCGGCCGGGGTGGGGCAGCGTCCCGGAGCCGGAGGAAGGAGCCCAGGATTGCCTGAGGCAGACGGGGAGGGCAAGGGCGCCCACAGACGCGCCACAGAGGCAAGTGGGGTTGATGCGGGGAGCAGGGCCATCCGCTCAGACACGGCCTGTGACCTCGTGCCCTCGCTCAGCTCCCGCAGCCCCCACCTCCCCACCCCTGCCACAGGACCGGGTGCCAAAGTCGTGAGGCCCCACCGGAGGCCAGAGGGAGAACTGACAACGCAGGTAACATCTGCCTCAGGCTGACTTTACCAAGGGTGAGACAGGAGCCCTTACGTCTATGACCTTGAAAACCGCGCCTCGGGGCACGCTTCGCGCTCTGAAAAGGCCACTGACAGGGTCTGTAAGAGGAGGAGCAACCCCTTCCTGTGGCCCCCACGTCCCCCCAGCCGGGACGAGGTGACCCATGCCCTCCACGTCCACAGGGAGGAGACGCAAACGCATGTGTGTGCGCATCTGTACATGTGTGTGCACACCTGTTTTATGTGTGTACTTGCGCGCTGCATCCGTGAGTGTGTGCATGTGCGTGTCCATGTTGCGTGCCTGTTGTCCCGTGTGAGCCTCTGTGTGCGTCTGTGCGTGTTGTCTGCATGTGTGCACGCGGCTGTGTGTGAGTGCAGGCAAGCGTTCACGTGTCACACACGTGTGTGTGTTCACACTGCATGAGTGTGGGCATGTGTGTGTCTTTGTGTGTGCATGTGTGTGAGTGTGCATGTGTGTCTTCGTGTGTGTACAAATGTGA
>JAHRIG010000128.1:10472595-10600180 GCA_020311275.1 Eira barbara
AATGTGTACAGGTGTGTTCATGTGGGTGCGTGTGTATCTTCATGTATGCGGGTGTGCGAGTGTGTGCATGCCTGTGTTTTCATGTGTGCATGTGTCTTCGTGTGTGCATGTATGCGTTCGTGGGTGTGCGAGTGTGTGCATGCGTCTTGTGTCTTCGTGTGTGCGTGTGTACAAGTGTGCGCATTCACGCGTGTGTAGGAGACTATACCCTGCACACGAGACTTAGAACGCCTACGTGCCTAACCGATAAAGACCCTCTTTTCTGCCCACGGGACTTCTGGAGGCACCGACCACCTCAGTCCCCAGGCGTTCAAAGCTCGGCAAAGCCGAGTGAATCACCAGCAGTGAGGGCTCGTAGGCAAGGAGCTGCCGTGAGCTGCCTTCCCGCGGTTGCTGCCGGCTTGGCGCGAGTTCCCTACCAGTTCCTGCAAGACGGCCTTCTCAGTGCACAGCTCGAATTTTATTAAGTAATCCCATGGGGAAATAAGCTCTTATATACAAAGCTTCACTTTATAAATAACTTGTCCGTAACGCAGAGTAGTGCGTGCATTCATAAACCATGGTTAACGGAAGCCACGGATCTGGCAGGGTACAACTTTTCCTGAAAACCTAGAGAAACAGTGCATTGGAATAGAGCCCAGAAGGACGATAAAACTGAAGGGCGTCTGCCCACAATCTCCAAAAGCAATGGGCATAGCGTTCTCTCTCACAGACATTCAAGCACTTACAATAAGGTTAAAGTCCTTGCACACTTTACACACACTCACGCACAAATACATATTGGCTGGACCACTGGAGCTTCGTGGGGTCGATCACAGCGAGACCACCTGCCTGGGGACCGCATCTGCAGGAAAGCCCGGGCGCGGCCACTCAGCACCTCCCAGAACGGAGCACTGGCGGACAGGGCTTATCATCCTGAGCACGGTAAAAAGACGAGTCCGGAAAACCCACAACACTAAGCCAGCCCCGAAAGCCAATCAGCAGCGTCGACGGGCCATCAGAAGGCCAAGGACGCCCACTATTGCCGCCACAAGAGACCGAGGGACAGCAGAGCCGGAAGGCGGCAGAGGGAGCACGACAGGAAGACCCCAGCCCAGGGTCAGCTCCGCGCCCCAGAGCCCCTGTTGTGGGAGCACCGGCACCATCAGTGCCTCTGAGAAGCTGCTACTCTAACGGGAACCTGGCTGCCCAACCCGAGTGGACAGCAGCCCGACGTGGACTGCTGACATTTCTATTAGGTGTTGACCCCAACGGCCCAGAGGACACAGTGAGAGCGGGAAGGTGGTGCCTGTGGCACACCACAGGCCAGCAGGGTGGCTGGGGGCGAGTGGGAGAGGCAGGGATAGGGGCAAGCGGAGAGTGGGTTGGCAGGCAGAGGAGGCCTCCCGGGAGGGCACCAAGGACAGCGGAGATCATGAAATTGAGAGCAGATTGCCTGGAAAAGAATCCCAGCATGTGAGGTTGTGGGGGCTCCTCCTTCCCCAAAGCATCCCGTGTGGTCGCTGGCAGGAAGCCTGCCCAAATTCTAGTAGCGCTGAGCTGAGACTGATGAGGGTGCAGAGAGGGTTTGGGATGGGGGTCACCGAGGCACGGGGTCACTGAGGTCCGGGAGGCACACACACACACAAACCACAGATGCACACACGTGACCCACTCGCGCACACACGCAAATGTACTCAGCTACACGCACACATGGACACGTGTATCCACATGTCTATTCACACAGAAACACACGTGTGCACACCGCTGCTCTCCTCCCTCCCTCCTGCTGCCCTGTGGCTGAGGGAAGGGCCCTCCGGCGGCCGCGGGTGCATCCTCTGGGCAGGGAGGCAGGCCACTCAGTGTGACGGTGTGGGTCTCCCGCACCTCTGAGCTGAACGACGGTGGCCCTGGGCTCTCAGAGCTGTGGTCATGAAGGACCCTGCTCTCCAGCAGAACAGCTTCTGAGCTCCCCATGCTGCCCAGGTTTGTGGGTCCCACTCCCTCCGTCAAGCTCTACTCCGCGGCCGTCTGTGCCTCCCCCAGCCTCCAGCGGAGAACGGGGCCCCGGGCCACGGCCAGGCTCTGCTCCCAAGGGCTCCAGTCCCTCGGCAGCTAGAGGGCAAAGACTCGTGCCCCGTGGGGTCCCGACTCGGTCTGTGGATGGCCCTGGGTCCCCGCCCCCGTCCCAGGCCCTGACTTCCAGGAAGCCGAACAGGGCTTTGCTGAGTGTTTGCCGCTGAGGTGCCCTGGGGTCCCAAAGGACCCAGACAGCGGGAACTCACCAACGGACCAGCAAGTCCGTTCTGATGACGCCCCCCACGAGTCATCGGAAGTTCTTCACAGGTCATGACACGGACATCCACCAAGTGGACCGTCACAGCCCAAGCGCAGAATGTTCTTTCCAAACACTCTCGCGGGTTCCCGTCTGACGGGCTCCGCTCAGCCTCACCTGTGGCTTCCAGACGCAGGCCAGGAGGGGAACGAGAACCTTCGACGCAGCCTCGGCCCCCGGAAGCCCCTTCTCACTGTCCCCGCAGACAGATTCCGGTGGAAGGTCTGACCCAATACCGACACCCGCCACAGCTACCCCTCCTCACGCTTCAGAAGTATCCCTGATTCCGACTCGAGCTCTGGGGACGGGTCTGTCCACGTCCGCCTTTTCACGTGCCTGAAGCGCAACGCTGCGACCTCCCGCAGCTGTGCTGCGGTTCTCACGTGACACCCGGCGTGGTCCACATGGTTTTCCACAGCCGGTCCTTACAAATGGATTATCCGACCGATTCCACCATTTCCTGGGTCCTGGCTGAGTGTAAAGGAACCCGAGGCAAGCGGGGTGGGGGGAGGCTGGAGGAGCTTGGAGAGAGGTGGCGTCCGGGCTAACGTGCCACTCCAGCCGGACGGGCACGTCGTCATGACAGCCAGAGCCCTCAGGACGTCACTGCGGCAGGAATGAGCCTGCCCGGGTCTCTGGGGGCCACTTCTCTGGCCACAGCCATCTTCACACAAGGGCAAAGTCCACATTTTGCAAACCCTGTGGCATCGAGGTCAAGAAGGAGAACGGCCAGTCCACGTTCGGTAGCTTGGATCACTGTGCAACTCTTCATGGACTGATTTTGTAAGTGACTTTTGTCGCAAGTAGAGAAATGCCTCGAGTCAGAATCATGGATTTTCGGCATTGCTTACCAAAGACACTGAACAGATTTGCTCAGAAAACCCGTGATTCATGCCTTCTAAGGTCCAGATGTGGTTCCCCACTCCCACTGGGTTCCTTTTCAGTCTCCACCAGTGTGTGGTCCCACCGCCGGGACGCCACAGGCCCACACGCAGCGGACACGGTAACACCACCAGCGTAACCCGAGTCTAGACTCGAGCCAACACGATGAAGTGTAAAAATCTCTGAGTGCAGGATCGAGGGGTCCGTGGGTCCGAGAGCCCTTGACAGGGAGCCCCACTTTCATAGGGTTTTCTTCAGGGAATGAAAATGGGACTTCAGCCCACGGTTCCTGGGGAGGGACGCGTGGATGAGGCGTAGGAGGGACGGGGCCGGCCAGAGGGGAAGCAGGGGGCCGGCCGAGAGGACAGCAGGGGCAGGAACCATGAGGGACCCTGCAGCCCACACCCCACCAGCATCACCTACCCATCCCCTGGCCCCACGCCGTCAGGAAGCACCCCCTGGAGAAGCCCCACAGGCTCAGATGGGGAAGCAGCTGGAGAGGGTGCCTCTTCTCCACCCGCCTCTGCTGTCTGCTCCTCACCCCTGCCTTCCCGGGGCTGCTGGCGGACCCAGGCACAGCGCACGTCGTCCCCTCCTCCGCCCCTCACACGCGGAGCAAGCCGGACACCCCCGTTCACCGGGTCACCGCAGCCGACCCCTCTCTCCATGCCACTTAACGACGAGGCCGGAGCCGTGCAGTCTGTCTTAGGGTGATCCGTATTTCGGTGTCTTTATTAATTTCCGTGGTCCTGTTCGTACAGATCGACGAGTCATCCCGAATGCTCCTTAACTCCTTAAGTCACATTTTGACCATTTTAAGGAACGGATGACATGCTGTTTTAGAATTAATTAATAAATTTTGGCATTCCCAAAAGTTGTACCTCCCTCACGAATGCCAGGCTTCTGTTCCAATTATCCTGCGACAGCCACACGTCTGGTTCAGCATCAGCCTCCCCCAGGCTGTGGATTTCCTCCACAGCAGGCATGGGGGCCCTACCGCGACCAAGTCACCCCAGCACTTCCACGGTCTAACACAACAGAGCTTTACGTCTCGGCCATGCCCGTCTGTCTGCACCAGGGGACTCCCAGGACGCCTCTGTCCCAGCAGCGCTGGCTTAGCTCCCCCAGCTTCCTGCGCACCTGCCACAGCCAGCCAAGGCGAGGGCTTCACGTGCTCCGGCCCAGGCCACAGTTCAGACCAACAGACGCCCTGAGATCAGGAGGTCACATTCCCTCCGCCCGCTGTCAACACTGGCCCGTTGCGAGAGGCTGGGGACCTGAGTCAGGCACACCGTGGCAGTGAGTGAACAGGACCTGGGAAGAGGAGCGATCCGACGGCCCGCTTGGCCTTCGTGGAGCTGGTCTCGGAACCGGGAGCGCTTCCGAGGACCCCTTACCTCTTCTTTCTTCTTTTTTATGCTTGGAGCACAGAGAGACCCGCGACCTTCAAGCTTCGCCTCTGCTTTCTCTGGTTAAGTTTGCAGAAGGGAACCTACTGCCCTTTGCTTCTCACCCACCCTCCTAACTATGTTGCCTGAAGAGCTGTTGGCAGGTACAAGTGCCGTATCCACTCAGAAAGACGAGATCAACATACGCTGAAAAGGTCAGAGCTCGGCAAAGCCCCCGGGCTGCCATGCAGAACTGCCCTTAACAAACGCCCCGGGAAAGGAAGCCCGGCACCCCGGCTTCCCCGTGAGGGGAGCACCTGCTTGGTGGTGTCCCTCCCCACACGGAGCTGCTCCGTAAACCCAGGCCCAGCTTCCCTGTGCCCTCGCGGCTTCACCAGCACTGCCAGGAGCCAGAGAAGTCGGCCAAGCAAGGGCTCCTGGCATCAGACTAGTGAGCAGAAGGAAGCAAAGCTGTCCTGTCTCTGGGCGTCACAGGGCCCAAAAGGACACAAACAAACCCAAAGAAGCGTGCACTCCAGAGCCCCAGGCCTTGTTTGGAGACTCAGGGCAGAAGGGCAACCTCCAGAAGGCAGTCCCCCCTTCTTCCTATCATCTACTGAGCACCTATCACCACTCGGAAATGGTGCCGGGCCCCGCGGCTCTCGGAGGAACCGTCCTGAGGTCGGTTTCGCGGTTCCCTGAGACCCGACTCCAGGCAGCTCCTTTGGCCCTCGGCTGAGCCTGGGCAGGGCACGGACATGCCACAAATGCTGGTTTATCAGCACTCCTGTTTCCTCCATCTGTTTCTATATCACAGCGTTATATTCATTTTTTTAAAATTCTCACATGTTGGGGATTACGTTCTTAATGTCGTAGGAGGAAGCATGACCAAATGTTTGCCTGGAACAGGATCCGAGGTCGGAGAAGGTAGAGGCCCCCCACGGGAGCCCAGGCGACAGGGTTGGCGACACTGAAGCAGCTGTGGGCCTGAGCTTTGGAGAGCCCAGGCCGAGGGGCAAGGCAGGACCCTCGGGTCAGGCAACAGAAGGACCTGGTGCAAGATGCCCTGAGCGCCGACGGGATCCCGCGGGACACCAACCGCCAGGGCCCAGACTCCGCCCACACCGGCCTGCACCACTGGGAGGGCAGGGCCCAGACCCCGTCCAGGAAGACGACGGGGCTGCCGGATCGCATCCCCCCCCCGAAAGCCAGAAACGTGTGTAACCACGGCCGGCCCTTCGTCTCTGCGTCACAGATGCCTCTGCGTCTGCCGGGATCCGCGGTTCCCACAGAAAACACACGCAGAGAGGCAGGGACCACACTCAAGTTCCAGTGACTACCCAGGGCCGTAGGAGGAAGTCATGCATAGTCAAAATGACTAATTTGCAAGGGGAATAAAGCACATTCCCAGATATACCAAGTCATTTCATTTCTGAAGAATTTAGTCAGAATATTTATTTGCTACTTGACAAAAGAGATGACAGATTTCATCAGGGGTGAGAGCCCTCCTTGGTAGACACAGACCAGCTCCAGGCTGCTTTTCACATGCAAATCCGCCGTGATTAGGTTAACTCCTGCGAGCAGCCAGAGTACCCCTCCGTCCTCCCACCCCCACACACCTGCCCCCGGGGGAGGGGCTTCGGAAAGCTGGGGGGGCGGGTCACGAAGGAGGATCAGATCTCCCCATGGCACCGCTGTCCAGCCGCTGTCCGCCCCTCCCACGGCCGCTCCAGCCCCGGCAGCCGGTGGGGGCCACCTGCTGCCTTGGCCAGCTTACTGCGACCCGGCGACCCGGCAACCCGGCGCAGGGGCACGGCCAGACGCCCTTCCGGGACGCCGGCCTCATCACAAAACCAGCTCCTGCGTGTGACTCCCAGCGAGCCTAGGGGGCTCTGCAGGAAAGGTCTGCGCCACACGCCCCGGCCGAACCCCAGCTCTGCGGGGTCAGCCTGGACCAGCTCCTTATTCTCCCTGCGTTTCCAACATGGGCTCTTTTGCTCCCCCGATACCCCACCCCGCAAATTCTACTGAACAAAGTGCCCGGGAAAAGCACCGAGAGTCGATCAGAGGCACCCCTTGAATAAGGGCGTCACCCAGAAAATGCACTAAATTAGGGTTTAATTGCTAGAAATTACTTTCAATTACTAAAAATTACGACAAATTACTTGTTGAATAGACACATTCTTTCACCACCATTAATAATTTAAAATTGCTAATTGCATGTAATTGTGAATAATTTTGGTTCTTTGGTGAAAGGCAAGGTGCTGCTTTGCCAGGGCTGGTCCTGGGCCTCAGCGGTGCCGCGCGCAGCCTCCAGGCTAGACCACCCAGGAGAGGAGATAGCCCTGGGCTCGGCAGGTGGGGGACAGCCTCGCGCTGCACCTTCCGTGCAGAAGAGGGCACAGGGCGCAGGTCCATCTGCTGCTAGAGAGGAGTAAATCTGGGTTTTCAGTGAAATCCAGCGTCTCCAGAAGATACCACCCCACCTGTCAGCGTCCCCTCCCCTTAACCCTAGAACCGCCTTCTGGTCTTGTCTCCCTCCCACCTGTGCCTGTTGCCACCTTGGCAAAGTCCAGTGGGTGCCGATGGGCTGTCCCCAAGGCACCTCCCCCTTCCCTCTCCATCCGGGGCTTCCTGCCTTCCCTTGGGTGCCTCGAAGGCACAGCTCCCTCAGATGCCTCCCTGACTGACGGGCCCCAGGAGACCCTCCCTGACGCCCGGTTCCCTTCCACGCTGGCCGCAGCTGCACACCCATCTCAGGACCTGTCCTCCTTACCACCCTGGCCCCTCCCGCCACAGGGAAGCTTCCGGAGTCCCCCCACAAGGCCACGCCCAGAGCTGTGGGGACTTGGTGCATGGAGTGTTTTGGTCTGGGAGTTGAGATGCCCTTGGCCACAGACTTTCCATGAGACCAGAGACCGCATGGAGCACTGGCACTGGGGGCCTCCCCCTGCCTGCTGCCCAGCTCGACCCTTCGGAGTCCCCACAAGTGAGTATCAAAGCCCAGCTCCATGCAGACCCGCCTGCTGGCCCCCTCCTCCTCGTGGATGTATACATGCACCCAGGGAGGAGGGACTGTTGTTGGGTTCCGGGAATGCAGGAGGAACAATAGAAATGACCGCCAGGGCCACCATCTTCCAGTCCCCTCCCCCCTCTTCCTTAACCCTTGACTCTCCCGCCAAAAGGGTGTACACCCAGGTCACGTCTCCATAGGTAACCCGATACCTATGTGGGGGGAGGAACAGGAGCATCCGGACCCCCCACCCCATACCTTCCGATCACCAAATACGGATGCGAGCCCGTGCCCTGCCTTGGCCCGATAAAAGACCCCGCTGACTCCGTCCCAGTGCGACTTCCCCGACGCCCCTTTCCGGAGTCGGGAGTCGCAGAACCTCGCCCGAGGGTGCTCACCTCCTCCCGGCGCGACTTTCCTGGCTCCCCTTCTCCTGAGCCCTGAAACATCGCCGGAGATGCCTTTAATAAATCTTGCCTTGTGCCTACCTCGCCTGGTGTCGCGTCTATCTCGCCTATAAAACCTTACAACTATGTTTTGAAAAAGTGCCCCGCTCCCCACCTCGGGGCCCCACTGGGCTCCTGGGACCTCAGCTGTGCAGGGAGAGCCCGGAGCGGTGAGAAGCCAGAGCCCTCGATCCCTGCACGGGGCCACCTCGCAGTGACCATGTCCTGGGTCGAGAGACACAGCTGGGCTGGACTTGCCCTCTGTCCTCCAGGAGCACCCAGGATCTGTGGGCCGTGCACCTGCTATCTGAGGGGGTCGTTCTGGTAAATATCGCCCAGGACACCAGCAAGAGGAGTTCAGGGGAGGGCATGACAGGGATGTGATATGGGCTGTCCCGAGTCCCACCTCAACAGAGCAGGCCCCTGGATGGGTCAAACCACTGCCCTGTGACAGCCTGAGGTCACCTGTCGTGATGGAGACGCCCAGCACCTAAGCCAAAGACATCCAGGCAAGCAGCCCTGTCCCCGTGCAGTATTCCAACAGCCCCAACTGTCCCAACGTCCTGTCTCTGAAGCTGAATTGGGAAAAAAGAAAAAAATGTTCCCTCTTCTATCCTCTTCCCGAAGTCATGCCCTTCCTGGCACTCGTAAGTCCTCTCCTCGCCGACCTGTGGGGAAAGGACTGGCCATGGCTACCACCCATCCTATTCAGGCCCTAACAAGGGGCACGCACGTCCCAGGAGCACCGTGGCTGTGCACTGGGAGCTAGCCGGAAAGAAGCGCTGTCACCTCCCCTCCCCTCCCCTCCCCCTTCTGTCCCCTCCCAGTCTCTGACCTGCAGCACAGAGCAGGCCCCAGGACAGGTTCCCACGGAGGGAGAATCCCCTGCATGAGGAGAACAGGTTTCGCTCTCACGCTTTCCCTAAAGGCTCAGCACAGTGAGAGGAGGCCAGCAGCTGGGCCTGGGTGTTCCCGGGAGAGAGACACGTGCCAGACTCAGAGGCCTCGCCCCGAGGACGGTGCTGCCCTTGGGAGGGAACCGCCTTCCGACCTCCCCAGCTGACGATTCCAGGAGGACACGGGAGTGTCCTTCCAGAACGCCATCCCTCACAAATAAACCTGGAAACTGAATGCAGGAACCACGTGCCTCCTACAGGGTGACCTCTCTTGAAGAGAGGCTGTGAAGGTCAAATCACAGCCCTGAAAAATAACCAATGTGACCACTAACCATTGCCACACACTTCCCGACCCGCCCGGCCAGGCCAGCGGGACCTCGCGGAGCGCACCCGCCTATGCAAATCTGGGCGTGACCTGGCTGCTCCCCCGCGGCTCCTGAGAGCTAGACGTGTGTAAGGCTCTGCCGTCCGGTCCTTTCTCTGCACAAACACGCATGTGCCGCTCCACAGCCGGACACCACACCCTTAGCCCTAACCACACGGGTTCGTTCCCGGCACAGGGACCCAGCCCGAGGCCGAGCCCTCCGCACGCAGACGCCCAAGCTCAGGGAGGCCGCACGACCCCACGGTTTGCCAAGTGACAGCTGAAGAGCACCGCTGCCCCTGCCCCATGTGGAGCAGGGACCCCGCGGGCCCTCCCCGTGCTGACAATCGGGTGGGCACGAGACAGGAAGGAGGAGGCAAGAGGAGCGGCAGGTGCCTCCCGGCTTCCGCCCTCCACCCGGAAATTCAAGATAAGCTCGTCGCCCCGAACACTCCAGTCTTTGCACACAAACCATCTCCACGTCCGTAACTGGCCCTCTCGGGGGGATGTTTTTTGAAACTCGGTCTTTGAAGGCCTTTCACTACGGTACTGAGATAAAGGGAGAGAGAGCAGGGTTTTCGGGGAGAACAGAGCGGATGGAAAGAGAAGCAGGAGATGAAAGCGCAGATGGCAACGGAGGGACCCACACGGGCCTTGGTTTTCTCCACCCGCTCGACTCCCCGAGCCGGTCCGCTACCCGCACAAGAGAAGAATCACAAACCTCTTTCTTTCCGAGGACCCAACCTCAGATGCCCCAGACGTTGAGCAACGGAAGACGGGTTCTTCGCAGAGAAGGTTTAACTTCCGAGTTCGAAGCAGAATTCTCCTGGGGGCGAGAGGGGAAGCGGGCAGGCCGCAAGCCGGGATCAGCCGCCACCCGGCCACCCCGCGGGGAGCCCCTGCCCGACCCCCGAGAGCTGCCCTGCGCCCGGCACACGCGAGCGGAAGGACACGTGCTCCTCCCGGCTTGCGCGGACACGTGTCTGCTTCGGAAGCACGCAGACCGCTAGCAGCTCATGCACCGAGCACGGGCGTCCGGGCAGAAGACTGGAGAACGCGCCTGAGGCTCTTCCCCTGAGTACGGGGCCACGGCGAACCTGGCGGTCGGGCAGAGCCACGTGCACCAGAAACAGTGAGAACGGCACCGTGCTGCGCCCCACCTCCCATGGTCCTCCCAGCAACCACGAAAGCTTAATTTTCAATTCTCCTGATTTGACAGAGGAAGGAGCAGATCCGGACTGGGGAGGGGGCCCAGGGAGTGAGGGGCCTCACGGAGCCCTGACACGGCAGGGCCGGCCCTTCACTCCACCACATGCCCCTGAAGAACACGGACACCAAAATGACCTGCATCCGGCAGCGTGTCCATCGGGGGCCGTGTCCCCCGATGAGGCCCCGACAAAGATGGTTCTCCATAAAGGCTTTTGAATCAGTAACATATAAAACCAGATAAACCCTAGTTCTCTTGGGACTCTAAAGGTCTCAGGCGGCCCTGATCCCTGCTAGGAGGAGGAGGGGACACGGGCACTCCCAGGTCAAAACCCAGCCCCCGTCACCCAGATTCTGTGGCCTCGTGCAAACTCCCCTCTTGTAAGAAACCTGTCTAGGGTGACGGTTTCCTCTGTGGATAAGGCTAAGGGGAGGCTGTGTTCTAAGAAGTAGTTCTGGCCTTCGATTAGGCATCAGGATTCTTCCCCGAGAAGCCGTGAGTAAGGTCTGGTTGAGCCTGTGACTAGGGTCCCTGCCATTAACAAGCCAACCGCCCTCAGGAGAGGCTCCGTCTTTGTTCAGAGCGTGAAACAGAAGAAATCAGACATGCCCCCAGGAAAGCTTTAGGATGCATTTTCTGATATTTCTAAACAAATCCACACCCAGCATCCTAAACACATAACCCTAAAACCAGAGGAAACTGTCTTTTTCTAGTGTCTTGGGAAAAGTGACTTGCATACCTAAAGGAAGAGGAAAAAAGCACATTTTGTGTTTGAAATCCAGGGTGAAGCAGACATCTTTGAGTTTACAACACGGGGCTTTCGAGTGAGCACGAAAGAGTTATTACGGAGCCGTGGGGCAGAGAACAGATTTCGGGGAATAGAGACAAAAGCTTAGGGCCATGTAGGATGACGTCCCCAGGCCTGCAGGCCACGTGGGTAAAGCTGAGATAATTACGCTTATGTTGGAAGACATTCTGGTATCGAGACGACACAGGTGGCCAGCTCAGGAACCAGAACAGATGACCGGCAGCTTCCTGGACACGACACTGAGCAGGAGGCAGGGGGACAGCAGGAGGGCCCTTGCACGTGGCCAGGAGCGATGTTCCGGAAGTCCTGGAAAATCCCAGAAAATAGGAGCTCTTCACCCCAAACGTGTATTTCCTAGCTACTGTGCCCCTCAGAGGCGAGGGCGAGCTCCGGCACACAGGGAGACGGGTTCTCTTGGAATCGAGCTCTTACAGGGACAGGCACGAACTCAGCAGTTTCTGGTACCATAGCCCTGAAGGGCTGTGGAAAAATTAAGCTTTAAGAATCAATCATATGTTCTCCACTAACCGCAGGACTGTTGTGTCTTCCTCGCAGACTGACCAACGGTCAGCAGCAGCCGCTCACGCTTCACCTTCCCCCGTGTGTCCTGCTGTCGACCGCCTGGAAACCAGCTCCAAACCGTGCCGGGAGCCGCATGTTCAAAGGGAGCCGGAAGGAGCCTGGCGGGGGGGGCAGCGCGGCCTCTGCCGGTGAGGACAGCGCCAGGCCGGAGGCTGGACACCGCAGCGCACTTGGCTGGGCAGCCCGCAGCCCGCAGCACCACGGACGCTCTTCCTACCCCTTCCGAGGAAATGCTGGTTGCGGGAGAGGTTTTCACTTAATCAGGGCCTCGTTTCACTTTGACGCCAGAACCGTCCAGGGAGGCGGGTGCTCGAGCGCCAGGGGTGTTGCAGGCAAACACGGACTCCCAAGAAAGTGTGGTTCTGGAAGGTTCTTACCAAAGAGGAGACGATGGTCAATGCTGAGCCACGCACGCGTTGTGGAGTCGGGCGGCCGTGTGCACTCAGCAGCCGCGCCAGCGTGGGAGGCGACCGGTGCCCGGGGACCGTGCGTTTGCAGAGCTGAGGAGGGCGGCGCCTCACCCGCTCGGGGGCTGCTTCCCCATCCGGGGCAGCGTCTCCGGGGCCAGTATGTGGACAGCGGAGACTCCCCGCTGGGACGTCACACCTGCCCCCTGCAAAACCGATCTCTGGAGACGCAGATACGTGACTTGTTACACGAGGAGGCTCGTCCCAGTGGCCCGCACCGTCCGGAGTCCCCCGTGCGCTCCACACTCGCCGCGATCGCCCTTCCGCGCTCCTCCCGGCGCAGCGGCCCACGCGCTCACCTGCCCGCGGGCCTCCTTCCCCGTCGCGCGGCCACGCGCCTACGGCCCTGGTCAGCCGCGGGCCTGCACTACGGGTCTCGCCCGGGACCCGGCCTCCTCCTGCTCCCTCACTGTCTTCGCTCGTCTCTACCCGTCTGTCCGCCCCTCGCTCCTCCGTGTGTCCCGCTGGGCCGCCAGCCCTTTCATCATTCACAGACCCGGACGTGCTCCGCACACAGGAACGAACCCGCCTCATCGACACCCGCGCTTGGCGGCGCTTCGTGGAGACGCAAATGGCTGCATCAGGGACCCTCCTGCCCGCATCGCTCCTCGCCTCGGCCCAGAGGACACAGTGTCCTCACGCCGCACCCCGCGCCCCCCACACAGACTGCGCAGGTCCCCCGGCGGCCGCGGGTGCTGCTCTCCTGTCGCCCCGCACGGTCTCAGACCCCACACGCTCACCAGGACCTCGTCGTGTTTGCTCGACACACGAACGAGAGGCAGACACGCTGGCACGCGCCTCCCTGTCCACCGGCCCTGGTGACGCAAACACGGGCCTGCGCCCCGCCGCGCGCTCGGACGTCGTTCCCGCTGGTTTCCGCAGCCACAGAGGCGGCGACGGCTGTTACCGACGGAGCTCGGACGCCTGGAGCCCAGATAAGCCAGAGGACGACCTGGAAGTCAGAGCTGCGACGTTCAGACGTTCGCTTAATTACTTTTGTTGCCAAAACAGCTTCAAAAACGGCCGCATCAGCTGTGTCTGAGAATGTCGGGCTCACCCTAGGTTCTAGCCAATACGGGGACTGTCAGCGTCCTTCATTTTTGCCATCTTATCGTTAATGAAATAATCTCTTTCGATTTTAACTTTCACTTTCCCGACTTGATTTCTGCTGATTCATGAGTTCTCTCCATGCTCCGGGCCTCGTGCTCCAGCGGCCACCTGGTCCCACGGGCCCCCTCACGGCCTCTCCATTCCCCCCAGCATCGCCCGCTCTCAGAGGCCGCTCCACCGGCTCCCAGCACGTGGGAGCCTCCGACTGAACGTAATGAAATTCCCGCAAAGACGAGTCTCAACTCTGAGTCTACGCGCCCGGCGCACCCACGCCCCACTCTCCGCACCCCACAGCGTGCGTCCGACTGCACCTCGGGGTGGGCCTTGACGGGACCTCAGAGAGAAGGAACGACTCCAGCTTCCCGGCCCAGGGCGGGTTCACAGACAAGAGAAGGCAGTTTAGTGGGCGGAGGCTGACTGTGAGCAGAGAGACCCCCGCGGCAGGAAAAGGAAGGAGGCCAAAGCCCAGCCCGACCTGCTACACCAAGCGACTCCGTGTAGAACATGCCAGAACATGCCAGAATGTGCCAGAACATGCCAGAATGTGCCCAGAACGCTGAGCCAGCAGCTGGCCCCGCACCCTGCCATCGCGTCTGGAGACCACCCTGGCAGTCCCCGTACTCCAGACCAAGAGACGGTTTCTTCTCCTCTTCTAAGCAATTAGAAAACTGTGTTAGATTTTCTTCTTTAAATTTCCTTCCTCCCTTTTGGTTTTGACATGCGGCTCAATACGACAGGAGATTCTTGCCAGGAAATAAATCCATAGTTGTTTTCATGACAGCAAATCACGTGCCAACGAGTGACATTTAAATGCTGAATTTTAATGGCTTGTCAGAGGAACGAAATGTATTTTTAAAAAATTTAATACACGAGAGAACAATGAGAAGACTTCTCGTAGGACACAAGAATGGTGAACAGAAGTGAACATGTTTTTTCTCCTTGATGTATATATTTACACTGAAAGAGAAAATTGCACAATTAAACCCCATTTTCCTTTCCTTCTTCATGAGAAAGGCTCCCCAACGGCCGCGAAGCAGCCGACAGTGAGACCAGAGCTGCCCTGCCAGACAACAGTGTTCGCGGGTAACGCACACAACCCACTCCACTCCCAGTGCGCCTACCCAGGTGGGATGATTTTAAGGAATTCGGAACAAGCTCCCTTCCCCAAAACCATCTCCTATCAGGACGACCGAGTCCAGGGAACCAACAGGGTTAGGGGCTGCTTCCTTAGGGTAAGACACAAACTCCCCAACCCTCCAGGGTGTTCTTCAGTACCGAGCCTTTTGTGACCAGAGGGAAAAACCTAAAACACCCAAACGAAATTCGAGGAATAGAATAGATAGCACCGACTGGACAGGGAAAGAGCTGCAGATTACATGGTGCTGTTGGAAACAAGCGTTAGATGAGGGACTCCAAAGTGATGCAGGCCCACACGTGTGTGCATGTGTTTGTACATGTGTGCACACGTATGTGGCCAAGTGTGCACATGCTGGTGTGCTGTGTGGTATATATATATGCACATGTGTGCACCCATCCGTGTGTGTGTGCACATAGGTGTGTGGGTATGTGTGTGCATTAGCACGTCTGTGCCCACGTTTGTGCTCACGTGTATGTACACGGATGTGTGCATGGGGGTGTGTACGTGTGTTGATGGGAGTGGACGTGAGTGGCAGTCACATGCATTCACCCTAAGGCTTGCTGTAGGACAAACACCGGGCGAGGCGGTCCAGAATCAAAATGACCCAACTTCAAATTCCTGCCCGGACTCTCCCCACACACGGGCGCGGGCCAGCCGCGGGAGCCCTCGGACACACTTACGGGAGGAGGGCAGGGACGCCGCGGAGGGCCAAAGAGGACCAGCCCCTCCAGGCCCGGGTTGTCTCCCACGTTTACTGAAGACACAGACGCCCAGGCCCTGCTCCACGGCCCTTGTCAGAGCCACTGGAGTGGGCCCGTGGGTCTGCGTTTTCCAAGCTGCAGGCTGAGTTTTCCCAGTCTGAGGAAACCAGTGGCCCCAGGAAGGAGAGGTAACAGGTCAGGAGGCAGATGGCGGCGGGAATGCAGGCCCAGGGCAGAGCCGAGCTAGAAGGCTGAGCTGTGCGGCCACGGCACCTGTGTCCCATCGTCTGGGGTGCACAGAGCTGCCCTTCAGCCAAAGCCGGCAGCCGCCTGGGGACTCAGCAAGGGGCAGCTCTGCACACCGTTTGGCTGCGGGGACCTCCCAGCTCCAAGAGCGCCGGAAACGCAGGGACGGCAAAAGCGAATCTCAAGGCTCAGAAGCGGGAAGATCCGATGGTCTGCGGGGTGTGCGTCAGTCCGGAGAATGGGCCACCTCTGCCTCTCGGGGCCGCTGCCCTTCCAAGGTCCGGCCACAGCCGGGATGGGGCCCAGACGAAGCCAGGAGCGCCCGGGTACACGGCCCAGAAGGGTACTCAGCACGGGGCAACATCAAAGTCAAAAATAGTCATTGTTTTGCCACCCAAAAGCTCTTTTCCTGTTTCTCTCTCCCCCAGGTCCCCTGAAAGAAAGACCAGGACTCGGCATGAGGGGTGGGGCGGGGGTGGCAGGCCCCTTCGGGAATCCGTCTGCGGGGCTGAGAGCAAGCACGGCCCCAGCCCCTGCCCCATCCCGCTCCGAGCAGGGCCCAGCTCCTGGCGCGGAGCCAGACCCACGCCCACACTTCACGTTCTGCGACCGGAAGATCGCTTCGGAGAACCAGCACGCGACTGTGTAATGACCGCAGGCCCGGCCCCAAGAACCGGACTCTTACACAGACTGTGGGGAGTCTGGAGGCGAGTCCAGCCCTAAGCCCGGTGACCCACACGTCCCTAGCACACTGACCAGCGGAGGCGGGAAGCAGAGGAGACGCTCCAGCCTCGGCTGCCTGGAGGCCGAGCAGCGGGGAACTGGCCGGCACGAGCCATCGGGAGGGCCTGAGGGGATGTCCAAAAATCATTTCCAGAAACCTTCAGAACAGTGTGGTTCAGAAAAGCACAATTCTCCCCAGGAAGTTTCTTCTCAAACTAGACTATAAAACCCACTTCCAACCACCTCCGGCCTTCCTGGGGCGTGACTTCCAAGCCACTAACAGAAAGAAAGAAATGCAATTTGCCGTCACAAGTGCCAACTGATTCGTCACTTTGACATGCCCTCGGTGACTAAGCAGCAAACAGCCACCAGCAGCAGAAGCGACCCACCATCTCCAAGACAGAATCCCAGACATCTCCCGGCTTCTGTGGGACGTGCCAGGGGGCTCCCAAGAAACCCGTGCAGTCTACATCAGGACCAGAGAGGGAGTCAACTTAGAACTGGGGAAAGGGCGGGCTGAAGTTCTAGGGCAAGTAGATTCACGGGGTGGGACTGGGGGACCTAGGGCAGGGCCAGGTGACCTAGGGCAGGTCCAGGTGACCTAGGGCAGGGCCGGGTGACCTAGGGCAGGTCCAGGTGACCTAGGGCAGGGCCGGGTGACCGAGACTGTCCACATTTACTGGAGGAAGAAATAGAGTCTCAAAGAGGGTAGTGACCCCTCCCCCTCCACACCCATCTCTGGAAGACGGTTTGGAGGTTTCTTACGAACTTAAAGCTGCTCTTATCATCTGAACCACAAACGTACCCTTTGTGTTCACCCACAGGAGCTAAAAACACGTCCGCCCAGAAATGGTCACAGAGATGTTTGCCACAGCCCTGTTCACCTGCCGGATCTCGGGAGCAAGCAAGACGCCCTCCAGCAGGCGACCGCGTACACGGAGGGTCGCCCAGACGCGGAAGAGTGTTCGGTCCTAAAAAGAAATGAGCCGTGAAGCCACAGAAAGGGCGGTACGTGGAGGGGCCTTGACTGCGTCACGGAGAGCAGCCGTCGTTCGCCGTCTGACCCCCTCCACGACGTTCCGGGTAGAGCAGGCCCCGGATGGTGAGAGGACCGGGCCGGAGGCCTGCGGGGCCTGTTAGGGCAGTGGGACTCCTCCGCGTGACCCTGTCGTGAGGGACCCGTGTCCGTGTGCGTCTGTGCAGACACGCGGGGTTAGAAACAAAAGCAGACGTTGACGTAAGCGACAGACCCCAGTCAAGGGTAACACAGCAGCACCGACTCGCTGACAGAATGACCGTGTCTGCGCAAGGGTCAGCGACGGGGACATCTCTGCAGAGACGGGGAATGACGGAGTAGACTCTGACTCAATACAGCTGCTCAGCCTTTCTGTGAATCTGAAACTGCTCTAAAAAACAAAATCTACTAATTAAAAACCTTATTTGCCTTACGTAGGACCCCCTCCACCAAGTGCCGTCCGTGTGTCCCACACCCGGTGGGCACACCAGAGCCACCGTCTAGCCCGCGTGTGACTGAGCTGCACCGCCCACCGGGTCCCAAGCTCCACGGGGTCCTTCACGCGTTGCCTGGAAGGGAGGGGACACTGAACCCCTACATTTCACAACCTTCCCTGCTGAAGAGATTAACCCCGTCTGAAAAGCATGCACGGCCATGCAGGAGGTTGCCCTCCGTGGCCCCGCTGACCCCCTAGGACCCCCCTCGCCATGTCTCATGGCATCTCGAGCTGCTTCTGGACTCAAGTCCCAGCAGGCCCCGGGGCGGGGAGACACAGAAAGAGAGAGAGTGCAACGCCCTCGAGGAACAGCAGGCCCCGGCCAGTTTACATAGACAGAAACTTGGGGAACACACGCGGGAACCCTTCTTAAGGAGACGAGGGCAAGCTGGAGTGAACGGAAATGACCAAGGCTGGATACTGATGCGGCCACTGAGCATCGATGCTCCGGGCCACGCTTTACATCAAAGGGCTGAGAAGAGCATGGACGGTGCCGCCGGCGGTTGACATAACCCGGTTCCCGAAGAGGGTGTCTCCACGAAATGAGGTGGAAAAACCAGAATTTCTCGCTCTGTCACAGAGACAAGCGTCCGAAGGTTTAGGGGATGGGGACACGGGAGTGGATCATCACGTGAGACCCGCTAATGACCTCAGGAGGGTCCAGACGACACGTCTTTCCCCGCGACTGTGAGACATGAGCTCACCAGAGTGCCCTAGGATCCCCAAGGAGCTCGGTGGGAAGCCCCGGCAGGTCAGAAACCACAGAGGGAGCGCTGCCGCCAGCCTGGGCTCGCCAAGTGGGGGAGGCTGGCATCTGGGCAGCAGCGGCCAAGACGCGGCACTTCAGAGCCTAAAAAGGTGGGTATGGTCACCAGGAAGCAGAAATCAGAAGCTTCTGTCCACGGAGAACTTGGTTAGTGATTAGGTGCCCAGAGCGCCCCTCCCACAGGACTGCACGGAAAGCCTCCTAGAGTCTCAGAGACCCGCATAAGCAGGAAAGTTCGAAATCTACCGAATTGAGGACTGGCTTGAATCACCAAAACAGAGTCACAGCTCAGCAAACTACCCCCAGACTTGGCCGTTTCCATCTCACGCACCAGAGCCCCGGGAACAAAGGCGGAGGGTGGCGGCAGGTCCCCTGCAGGCCACAGAAGCCAAAAATCTACACGGTTACTTTCTCTCCTGGCCTCCTCTCCTGCAGCCTCTCTCTCTCCTGGCCGTCCGCACGCAGACCTGCGGCCTCTGCTAGGCCGACTGTGCACCAGGAAACAAGGAACGAGGAGCTCCTCCAGTGCCTACCAAACACGGACTACGACTGACCCCAATACCGGGGCACCCAGAGCCTCACTGTGCCCCGCCCGTCAGAGCGGGACCCGCTGTGCTCGCCCTGTTGGACCCAAAGAGCAGGAAGTCGCAACCAGCCACATGTATGGGTAGGACGTTTGCACACCAAGGGCTGTCGGTGGCGGCCACGGATGCTGGCTGCAGCCTCCCAAAGGCCCTGATAGGCGAGCAGACCCTCGGGATCTTGGAGCAAACACGTGACACCCTCTGCAGATAACGACTCTCCTTTCAAGAGACCGCTCTGGGCCGCGAATCCTTAGTGAGAAACACACCCTCGACCCTGGTCCTGCGAGCGACCCGGCGTGGCTGCTGTGAGCCAGAGGCTGGAGGGCCACGGGCACGCGGCAGAGCACACGTCGCTGTCCCTCTGCCCACTCACTGTCTCTGTGGCAGCTGCCCTGCTCCCCAGGGCCCCGCCCATCTCCCCAGCCTCTGGGGACTGTGCGTTCAGCTCCCTGGTGAGGGGCCACCTTCTGCGGGACACCTATCACCAAGGTCAAGGCCACGAGAACAGTCATGGACTCCTGTCCATCCCTGTCCTTGACCTCTTACCTCATAGCCACAGTCCCTCCCCACGGCCCACGTGCAGACCCAGGCCCCAGACCGAGAGCAGCAGCCTGGCCGAGACACTGTGTCATCTCCCAAAACTGTGCACGGCTGAGTCCCTGCAACGGACCGTGTACGTGGTCCAGCCGCTTCCCTGACTGAACCTTGGCACGGCTGGCGTTCCAGGGAGAAAGGGTGCCACGGCCAGTGACTGCGAGTGAATGAGTAAACTTAATTCCGTCTTTAAAAAGATTTTATTTGAGAGAGAGAAAGAGAGAGAGAGAGAGAGAACACAAGCAGGGGGAGGGGCAGAGGGGGAAGCAGGTTTCCCCACGGAGCACGGAGCCCGATGCAGGGCTCGACCCCAGGACCCTGGGATCACGACCTGAGCCGAAGGCAGATGCTTCACCAACTGAGCCCCCCAGGCACCCCTGAATTAGCGTAATTCCTTCCTGCAGAACTTCCCGGTGTCCTACGTAGCTGTGAACACTATGAACGTTCAGAAGGAGGAACAGAGCAAGAACCGTTCCCCAAACTGATGGGGCCACAGACCTTCCTTACGGAGCCACGGATAAGCCCTGTAGCATCTGACGGAGAGAGAACGTAGGGCTCTCCCGGTCCCTCCCTTCCGGGCTGGGCCCCCAGCGGGGCCACTCAGGTGCTGACCCCACGACCTGCAGGTTCACTCCAGGAACATCACCCCAACCCTACCCCGACACCAGGGCACCTCGGTCCAGGCTCCGAGCACAGGAAGCAGCCCCCCCACCCCGGCAGGATGAACCAGACGAACACTCAAGCAGCTTCCCCTCCATTTAAAAAGTACATACACAATATGAATCACATATATAATAACGTTTAAATTATGGTAATTTTTAGAGTTATCATCTCAGCAACCGTGTGAAGTAAACAGGTTACAGCCGACTCCTGTGGCCAAACCCTGTGACAGGAACTTGCACAATGACAGTATCTGGAGGCCAGCTGACGGCCTGGAGGCTGACCGGCCACTGGGATGCACGTGCTCGGGCCCCACGGCCGCCTGGCGCCCGCCGGCCACGCCACACCCCTGCCGGACTCCCCGAAGCCCGGACGTGGCTGTGCTCCCGCACGTGCAGCACCAATCCACGGCCACATCCAATGCACGAAGGAGACCCCCACCAGAACCTTCCAGAAGCCAGCCCGCCTGCGCCCAGCCTGCTCCTCTCTCTGGCAACCCTGGCAAACGCCGTCCTGCGCTACGTCCTCACTACCTGAGAGGCCCCCGGACGTCTCTGGAGCACCCCGTGCCTCGCAGCCACCACAAGTGTGCCCAGGCCCGGGACACGGTGGGGCCCGTGCCCGCCTACCTGTCCGCGACAGCTTCTGCAAGGTGGCGGTTAGGTGCTGCAGAGCTCCCGGCGACACCTCGTAGCGGTGTGTGTCCATCGCTGGAACCTTCTGGCACCTTCCAAACACCCCGTCTGCAGGAAGAGGGGCGGAGAAGAGAGAGAGTGTGATGTTCGTTTTCAGGGAGAAGGTATTAAACACACCCTCGCGATATATTCTAATTACGCTGCACGCTGGGGCTTTGGAACGCGGCCGTAGAAAGTCATCGAAACGCCATCAGAACTCAGAGCAGTTGGAAAGTAACGGTTTATTTAAACTAAAGAGCATCACGGAAAGCGCAGTCGCGAAGGTATGGAGAAGAGGGCGCGAAGGCAGAGGCGCTCGCGCTTTCTACTCTACCTCGTGTCCCTTCCCCCCTCACTCCCCGCCTCTCACCTCTCATGATTCCTGCCGCCGGCTTTCACCTTTCTGAGGCGAAGCTTTGCTTCTGACAGTCCCGTGACAAAAAAATCAATATCGTTCAGGGCCGGTTTTCCAGATGCGAAACAGAACGCGCAGGAAATAGAAATACTAATTTGCAGAAGCCACGAGGACAGTGGCCGCGCCTGCCGCAGGGGTGCCGTGTGGGGGCCGCCCCGGGGACGGCGACGCGGCCGGTTTCGAGGGGAGCTTTCTGCAGCGCGGCCAAGGAGAGGGGCTCCCGGAGCGGGGACAGTGGCGGGTGCCCGTCACCCGGCTCCGTTCTGTTCGTCTCAAATGACGGGCTCTGCTCATCTTTTCAACCACACCTTCTAATTAATTTAGGCCCCAAGTAGTCTTTATTTGGCAAACTGTTCACTTTGAAATAAGCTTCCTGTAGGGGGTTCAAACACCCAAATTACTGTCTTTCGTGCGCACAAAAGACTAATTCAAGGGCCAGTGCGTCGTCCCCTGGGCGGCCATCTGCAGTTTCAGGCCCGGATGGAGGGGAACGCTTCTTCATTGTTCACGACGGTCTCACCGCGCGCAGTGCCGCTGAAGAAAGCCATTCAAATGCAACAAGTTTAATTAGCAGAAAC
Source organism: Eira barbara (assembly GCA_020311275.1). Lineage (NCBI taxonomy): Eukaryota > Metazoa > Chordata > Mammalia > Carnivora > Mustelidae > Eira > Eira barbara. The sequence goes on from JAHRIG010000128.1 coordinate 10,494,663, forward strand.
ACATTTGCCCGATGCCAGGCTAACTCAGTAATTACTGGTCTGATACTACATATGGGCTGAACACGGACGGTGCCGTGTGATTAGCAGAAAATCATCTTAAGTGTCGAAAGCACACCGTGAATTTGTATGGGCCTCTGCAAAGCTCCCAGAACCCGGGTAGGTGACCTGCACAGCTGCTCAGCACTGCAGACAATGGCCGTGGGGAGAAGTCAAGCCCTCTGCAGGCCACTGGGCCGGAGGGATTCCCAGCGGCAGCGCTCCTGGAGGGAGGGTCCCGTCCCCCTGCCGCCACCCAGGGAGACAGGCAATCTGCTCCAGAAACACGGACAGTAAGCGGCCCTGTTCTTTTTACCTTATTTTGTGCAAAGAACTCCGTGCCTGTGGACGGGGTGTTTGTGGCGGGGCGGGGGGGAAGGGGGCCAAGAGAAAAACAGAGAACTCCTCAGAATGTTCCTAAAACTTTCATTCTCCTTTACAAATGGGGTATCTCGAAAGCAAACTGTCACCGCGTAGGGACTAGAAGGAGCATTAAGTCGGTCTGACCCCACATTTTACAGACGAGCTTCGTGACCAAGGCCACAGGAGGAAGAGAAGCCAGGTTCCCGACTCCTGCTGGCGCCCTCATCAGAGAAAGACAGCAGACACTGCCGACGTATTTTGGAACATCCCGAGTGAATTCATTCCCTTCTGAAGTGTAGCAGCGTCACTGTTCAAATTTGGTTTATGCTGCACAATGTCATGAATACACTTTCAGAAAAATATTTATGGCATTTTCTTGAAATCCTTCTCTTAAACATGCATTTAAAACACATGTATACAACATAATACATGGGGTTTTTTTGTGCTTTTAAAATTAGTTTTAGCTGATAACTTGGTTTTAATGATTTGAAAGTCGAGACTAAACGACCCACTGATTCTCTCTGCCCCCAGACTACAGCCTTGCCAATGAGGTGCCACATACTTTCCCCAGCACATTCTTTTAAACTTTATTTTTAAATAAACTTTTTAATTAATTGATTTATTAATTTGAGAGAGAGAGCGCGTGCATGAGTGCAGGGAGGGGCAGAGGGACAGGGAGCCTGACGTGGAGCTCGAACTCATGACCCTGAGATCACGACCTGAGCCGGAATCAGGAGTCGGACACTCCGCCAACTGAGCCCCCCAGTGCCCCAGATCAACTTTATTTTTTAAAGCAGTTTTAGATTCACAGCAAAACTGAAGGGTGGGTGCGGAGCTTCCCCGTGTGCCCTTACCCTCACACATGCGGACCCGCCCCACGGCCCCACAGACCCACAGGGGGCACCTTTGCCACAAGTGCCGAGCCCACGCCAGTACATCGTGTCACCTGAAGTCCGCAGCCGCTCGGGGTCAGGCCCGTGTCCGTCAGCAGAGTGACGCGCAGAGCGGCTTCCCTGCCCTGAAAACGCTCTGTGCTCCCCCGTCCATCTGAGTACCCCGCTCAGCCCGGCAACCACCGGCCCCTCTCATCTCTCTGCAGCCGTGTCTTCTCCAGAAAGTCCTGGAACTCTCTGGGTCCACTTTTACACACAGATTCTTTACAGGACAGTACTGTGCAGACACACGTGTTTGGCGCGTCCGTGTGCATGTGTACCTGTGTGTGCACACGCATGCATGTGTGCACTGTTTCCATGAATGCGTGCGTTTGTGTCCATGTGTCCACGTGTGTGCACATGTGTCTCTACATAAGTGTCGCGTGGTTGTGCAGTGTCTCCGTGTGTTTGTGCTGTGCACTGGTGACGTGCATGTCTGCATGTGTGGGGACATGCACAGCCTTGACCACTCTTTAACCACCAAACTCCGTGTGAGAACCCAAGGGTACCGCTATTCCAACATGGTGTCGCCAGCACCTCCCTGCCAGAAGCCTGACTTCCGGACTCCTACTCCATGGGCAGCTTCCCGAGCTTTCTCTGTGTCTCTGGAGGACGGCGTGCACACGCTCACCAGCACACCTCTCGCTACTTCCAGTCCCACATCCACCGTGCGTCTGACTCCATCCCTGCCCCCAGGGCTCTGCCTTGTACCCCAACCTCAGGAGAGGCACGGCCCTGCCCTTAGGTCCCGCCGGCTGGACAGATGGGAGAGCCGCAGGACACACATTTGGGCCACAGGTGGACATGCCAACTGATCGCACACCATTGCGATGCAGGCTACAGAGGGACATCCTACGGCGGCATGAAGGGGGAGCACCGGCCTCGTCCCACATACAAACGCCTCAGGAAAGTGGCATCCGCTTGAGCTCCAACACGTACGGAACGGGGCTGCCTACACGAGGCTGGAGGGACATCCAGGCAGGGGAGCGGGCTCTGCAGAGGGCGGGAAGCACCCCATCCCCAGAGCTTGGGGGCCTAGGGACTGAGTGCCAAGATGTGAAGCACGTCAGGCAAAGCCTGAGGGTGTGGGGGGTCACCCTTCTTCCCAGGGGCCGCCGAGCCCTTACCAGCTGTTTTGCATTCTGCCAGGAGCCATGCGCTGAAAGGCACTCCCTGTCCGGGGGAGGATGGTTCAGCGAGGACGGCCACCATGGAAACAAGAGCAGAATGGATCTGCAGCCATTCCCGAGGGGAGCCCCTAGGAAGCCCCTGCTGCCAGGGGCAGGAGAGCCCCTCCAGGAGTCCCACGGCACACAGAGGTTCTGGGGTTCGAGGGCATATTCAGAGAGATGGCCCAGAGAATGTGCGGCTTTCCAAAGCAGTGACGCAGCTGCCCTGCTGCCGGCTGGGAGAGGTGGGAAAGGACGACCCAAGGGCCCCAGGGGAGTGAGACCGCGCCCTTCCTTGGGGAGGTCACCTCCCAGGTGTCCGTGGGCAGCGACCCCAGCAACCACAGAATCACGGCACGGACCGAGCGTTCCCAAGTGTGCTGACCTCGGTGGTATTCTAAGGCTGTCTGTCCCCAAGTCCTGAATTTCCGGAACGGTAATGCCCCTCTTTATCTTGCAGAGCAGAAGACTGGGCCCCCATGGCTCCTGGAAACCAGAGAGCACACGGCTTTAAACACAGAAAAAGGAGGGATGTTTGTGGTCCTGAGAAAGCTGATCTCCACCTGAGTCCCACTGGGCAGTCACCGACAGCTGGCAGCTGGTTTCTTCCATTAGAAAGAGAAGCCTGGATGATTTTTTTGCTGGATTTCTGGAAGAACGTGAGAAAGAGCCTGTTTCTTGTCTGTAAGTTTGCTGTAAGCAGCGATCTCTGAAGCATTACTCCCGCGGGCAGAAGTCATTTTGACTCATAAACGTCACTGTCCCCTCACGACTGCTGGAGGCCAGCGGCAATGCCCTCCTCCTGGACCCCTTCTCCCTTGCTCTGTGGGGCCGTGCGTGACCCCAGGCTGCACGGCATACACATGAGCACACGCGCACACGCACACACACGCGCACACGCACACACACGCGCACACGCACACACCTCTCCACGTCCCTCTGGCACGGACACAGTCCTCTCACCTCAGGGCCCCGCGGGCTCCTGGACGGCAGGCGTCGGCTCCGCCTCTTAGACCCCCACGTCGACACCCGCTCGGCACCACTGTGGCTCAGTAAATACCTGTGACTGACTAACCGGCACTTTTCCGTTTGCCTGAAGAAAAGCTGAGATGCCCACAGAAATTTCTAACACCGTTAGCTGGCATCCTGGTTTGCTGGAATCTCACACGGTTTGGAGGCCTACGACTCCCAGCAAACGACCTTGCTGAAGGCCCAGGGATCGCCGAGACCAAACCCAGGGGGCTCGTGGCAGGGCCGGCGAAGGAGGGGCGCGCACCCCTGCGTTCTCTGAGCGCACACCGTGCCGCCTCTTCCTTCCTCAGGGCTCGGGGCGCTGGCCCTCCCCCGCACAGCCGCTCTCGGCCTCGCACGTGCAGGAAGAGGTCCGAGCGGACCCCTGCTCTGGGAAAGGGACTCCGTGCTCGGAGACACCGGCCTTCCCTCGCGGGACGCTGTCGTTTCGGGGACTGCTGAGTGCCAGGCCTCCCAGAGGACAGCCCGAACCAGCAGGTCAGACCACCAGGCAGCCACGGGCCTCAACAGGTTGGTTTAGGTCTCTCCAGGAAAAACCAGTTCTGTTCAGTTTACCTCAGGCAACTCGCCTCGGACTTGCATTAAAGGACATCCTTTGAGGGCGGGCGGCCTGGGTGGCCCAGTCGTTTAAAAAGAAAAGGAAGGAAGGAAAAGCCTATGGAGCCAAATTGTTCGCCTACTGAGCAGCAGCCTCACAGTGTCATCGGCGTCTCTCCGAAAACGACCACCCGGGGAGGGACCCCCAGACCCCGGGGCCAGGGCGGACCACCTTCTCCCTTCCAATGGCCCTCTCTGCCGGGTCATGGGCAGCCCTCGTCGCATCTTTCTTGTTGTGAGGCTCTGGTGATATTTTTTTCAAGGAATTAACCATGGTCTTTGCACCCATGATACTTAATTCTCTCTTCTTCTTTTTCTAACGTCTTTGTCTGCTTTTTTTTAAAGATTTTATTTATTTATTTGACAGACGAGACGGCACAAGCGGGGGCGCAGCAGGGAGAGGGAGAAGCAGGCTCCCACCGAGCAGGGAGCCCAAAGCGGGTCTCGACCCCGGGACCCTGGGATCACGACCCGAGTCAAAGGCAGACGCTTAACCCACTGAGCCTGTTGGTTTCTATTCCTCATACAGTTCTTCATTGTTTCTTCGGGAAGAAATAACGAGACTAGGTAATCACACTACGTAGATGTTCGGGGTGGGATAATTAGTTTAGGGCACACTTAGAAATGATTGCAGCGTAGGTATCTGTTCTATAACGTGTAAAAGCAGATTATCCATGTAAATAACAAGCACATGTAAACGCGTTAACTTGCTCCCTGGAAACCTTCAGAACGATGGTCTGGATTTTGGAATAAGAAGGGACAGGCAGAAAAGGCGTCACTATCATAAAGTCTTTGCGGATGAGGGTGAACCGGAGACGGTGTTCAAGTAATTACGGGCCGGGGCGCCGGGGTGGCTTCCCGCTCCTCGTTTCGTTTCAGGTCTTATCTCAGGATCGTGCGGTCAGGCCCCCTGTTGGGCTCCACGCTGGGTGTGCAGCTGCCCGGAAAGGACTATTACTGGGCAGGAGAGAAACGGAATCTCCATTATCCGTCCGCAGAATTCCTTGCAGAAGTAAAGACAAGAGCTCTCGGGAGGCCTAATGCAGGGACCGGCCTTGCTTCCCAGAAACAAAGGCCTGGGTCGCGCACGCAGGTTCTCAATATACTGCACCCGTAGACACCAGATGCAGTCGTTCCCCTGGGGAAGCGGCCAGCCACCCCACGGACAAAAGGAACAGCGTCCGTCGGAAACGGCTCCCGGGAGCGCACGGGGCAGCCCAGGAAGTAAGAACGGGTCTGGCCACAGGGCCTCCAGGGGCATCCCAGGAATCTAACTCCAAGCTCAGAACAGCGCACGGGCTGACAGAAAGGAGTCCGGGGGCCCAGGCCCCACACTTGACCCCGTGGCTGCACCTGCTGTGTCTGAGCTGGCACCAGCCGCCCCCCAGGAAGCACACGCGGTTTACAGAAAGGGTCGTCCCCGCCCTGTCCACATCCAGCCCGGCACCTGGGCGGCCGCGAGGATGGAAGGCAACAGCGACCCCTCGTGGCCACCTCCCCGCATCACTGGATCCTCCTCGGGGACAGATGGCCGGGGCTCCCGGGAAGCCAGCCGGGTGGCCCCATGCTCTGGCTGGACCCTAGCTGAGAGATGCTGGTGGTTCTCCCTGTGAGGCAGGAGGAGTAAGGGACACACACACTTGCATGGGTGCTCACAAGCTCATACATGTGTACACACACATGCACACACCCACACAGGCTCACATGCTTGCACACTCACAAGGTACACACACTCATACTCCCATCGATGCACATTCTTGCAGGGTCCACCACCAGGCCGAGGGACCCCCTCATCTGCAGACGGATACCCGAGCCCAACCTGCAGCTTAAAGACCCTGTCACCAGCGTCCTGCTGCTCCCCCGGTCCCTCTCCCCTCTCCGGGTGGGAGCCGCCTTCCCCACTGTGCTGCCCAGGGCACCCACAAGGCCACGCACACTATGGCCACCTAGGAAGGACCCGCTTCGGGAGACTCCAGGGCACCTCTGTGCAGAGCGTGGCCGGGGACCGGCACAGGTGCGAGCTGTCCGGAAGCGGCGAGTTCGCTTCGGTCCTCGGGCTCAGGAGCCGATGATGTCCTCCTGTCTCCCCTTGTGTGATACTGGGGATCGACGTCTCCCATCCCCCAAGGGGCAAGAGGAGGTCTGGGAAGGTAAATGTGGCTCCTAAGCCCCAGGCTGGGCGTCAGGCTGGAGAGTGGGCGTCAGGTGCTGCTCTGCAGGGAAAAGGTGCAGATGGCAGTAAGTCCATCCTTGCTCACTGAGGGCTCACGCTCCGGCCACTTCTCTAAGTCTCCTCCACACACCGACTCTAAGCCACATCACACTCCCACGAAGCTGTTAGGAGGGAGAGCCCCTTCCCGTTTACACCACCTGGAAACCAAGGCACAGAGAGGAAGGGCTTGCCCAAGGTCTCCAACCCACCAGCATGTGTGGGAGATGCCCGGGACCCCTGCCCAGGACCTTCCGGAACCGTCCACTTCACCCTCTGGCCACAATCACCCTGAGCATCAGCCTTCCTTTCCGAACACGTGTCCCCGTGTTTGACACAGACAATGTGGCCATCCTCATGGGATGGGATGTCTTGTTCCGAAACCAATTAACACAATCCCCTTGGCCTCGTGTCTGTCAGCTCCCAGAACAAGAGGCAACGTGTTTACATACAGCTACCCCGTGCCCACACCATTCGGATACTCTCGGCTCAGTCAAGCCTGGGACAATTCTCGGGGGTCTGAACGGTCACAGTCTCCTCGCCCCATTGGGAACGCCAGGGCCCAGAGAGGTTGAGGGACTGGCTAAGGTCACGCACAGGAGGCAGGCTGGCCGCACCCCTCATTATTGCTAACACGACATCTCTCTGGTGCAGCCGGGACAGCCGGCACCTGGCCAGGGCGGGAAGCAAGACCAGATACCTTCATCATCTCAATCGCCGAAGCCCACATCAGGGAAAGATAAACCACTGACGGTGTGAGGAGGGAGAAGGATCAGCGTGCGGCGGTCTTGAGCCGACTGATAGCAGCAGCAGTTCTGAGTGGACTTCTGCACCGCGACGTCACCCGTGGCCAGGGGGCCCAGGGCCCTTCCCAAGGTCATCCCACCCCTGCACTGGGCCTGAGGTTGGTGCCCACGTGCCTCCCAGAGCTCCTTCTGGCAGCCTGGAGCCCACACGCACAATGGGGCTGGGTGTGAGCCGGAGACCCTGAGCTGCTGTGGCAGCTGTGAGCCACCTGATGAAACGGTGACCCACAGCCCATGCAGGGGCCGGCCCTGCAGATGTCAGGCTGGGCCTGCTTGCTCAGACAGCTGGGCCAACCCATGTACAGCCTGGACATGCCCAACTCTGCTCCAGGCTGAGCAGAGACGAGGGACAGACATTCTCCATGCTCAGCTGCGTTCACCTTTCCCAGTGAAATCAACTCCTGACGGCGGCCATGCGTCACAAACATCCCCTCAATGAGAACCAAGAGCTATAAGGGACCCCAGAGTTTAAGAAACGAAGCATCTAGGCCAAATATCCAGACAAACGTGGTTTTCCTTTAAAAAGCAAACACAGGGCGCCTGGGTGGCCCCGTCAGCTGACCGTTTGACTCCTGGTTTCGGTTCGGGTCACAATCTCGTGGGTCACGGGCTCCTGCTCAGCGGGGAGTCTGGGACCCTCTCCCTCCGCCCCTCCCCCAACTCGCACACGTGTGCGTTTTCCCTCCAAAATAAATGAATCTTTAAAAAATAAAAATAAAAACGTTAAAGAACCCGCGTCTCTTGCGCGCTGTCATGGGAAAGGAGCGCAGTTCCTAACAGAAGAAACCCAGAACGACCGCACGAACTGGCCGCTCCGCCGCCGAGTTCACACTCAGAAGTAAGAGCAGGAACTCAAAGAGATCCTCCCGCCACAGCACGATTCAGAGCCGCCAAGAGCTGGAAACAACCCAAGTGTCCCACCAACAGACGAAAGAGAAACCAAACGTGGTCCGTCACAGGAGGGGGGGTTCCTCGGGCTGTAAAAGAAGGAAATCCTGGCACCTGCTCCCCGTGAGCGTGGCGAGCGTCGCGCGGGGTGAGACAGGCGGGCCCAAGAGGACGGGTGCTGTGTGACTGCACGGCCACGAGGGGCCCGGAGGAGTGAGACTCACGGACGCGGAGAGTGGAGGGACCTGGGGAAGGGGAGGGGGTTCGTGTTCACCTTTAAAAAGGGGTAACGTCATAAATTTAAATTACAAGTATTTCCCCATAATTTAAAAATTTAACAAAAAGCCAATCAAAATAAAAGAGTAGAACAAAGTAGTCCCCTCTCGGAGAGGACGGAGCACGTGCTTAATAGACGTCACCGTGTCCGCAGCCAGGGCCACCCCCGCCGGGAGCGGACGAGGAGATGTGTGCGGTCCGGGATCAGCTACAGCGGCTGTGGGCCCCAGCCACAAGCATGCCCGGCCGACAGGTTTTCATGGACACACGTGCACTTCCAGTTGCCAGGATGAGCTCACACTTAGATCAGCTCAGGCTGGCGAGCACACATTTGGCGCCTACCTTGTCCAGAAGCAAGGCCTTTGACAAGTTCAGAGAAACACCAACCCCTCACATCTGATGAGACATGCGTGAGCCTCGAGATGCCACCAGGACCTGCGTACCTGGAAGCCAAGGCCCAGAGACGGGCCTGGTTTGCTAAAGAAAGTCAGGGCCGATCAGGGAGGGCTTTCTGGAGGAGGCGAGGCCAGAGGGCTGGACGACGGCTGCCCAGCGGAGGTGGTGGAGAGGCCCCTGGTCTCCCGACTGCTCCTCCGCACCCGCGTGGGAGAAGCCTTCCGCCGGGGGAGGGCCGGCATCTGGCAGCCACACGGCCGTCCGAACACCTCAAGTCCCCGAGAGCCTGGGGGGCGCCGCTTGGCTACAGGGACTCGGAATTCGGCAGGGAGCGATGGCCCCCGTCGCGGTGAGGGGGGGCCACTTCCTGTGAACCCCGCAGCAAGTCCCTCCCTCGTCAAAACGGTCACCCATCACGTTGTCAAAGAGCCGACGCTTTGCATCTGGGGTTTGAGCACGAAATACACGCCTGCAACCCGAAGCGAGAAGCTCCTCAGAGAGCCGGTCGCAAGGTCACGCCGGGACCGGAAGCGCATCCACTCGTGGGAAACCGGACCCGCGTGGCTCCGGGACAAGCCGAGGTAAAGACCGGAGAGGCCCCAGGTGGACCCTCCCAGAGCGTGGCGGAGGCCACGGCGTGTCCCTCCTCCCACAGCTTCGGGGCCGCCACCATGCACGGGGCAGACGCCGGCGGCACCAGGAAGGCTGGAGAGCGCGAAACGCCAGGGACCCGGCCTCCTCTGACGAGACGTCCCAGGCCTGCTCAGTGCGCAACGGTCTCACTGGGCTTGTCCCCCTCGCGCCCCCTCTCTGTCCGCCCGTGTCTCCCGGCGCTCCGGCCTCGGGAGGGCTGTGCCTCACCTGCCCCCGCCCGCCGCCGAAGGTCACAGGGACAAAGCCGGGACCCTGTCCACGAAGGAGCCGGTGCTCTGGGCCTCCCGGCCGGTGCCCAAACACAGCGGCTCCCGGACATGCCGGGACGCAGGGAGGCCGATGGCAGACACGGACTTTTCTCAGCTCCATGCGGTGCCGCCTGCCTGCGGCCTCTTCCCGGCCTCTCGGGCCACCAGGCCGCCGGCGCCTCTCGCCGGCGTGAACGGCGGGACGCAGTCCTCTCGCCGGCGTGAACGGCGGGACGCGGTCCGGCCAACCGCCGGGAGAACCACCAGATCACCGGGGAACCAGCTTCCAGAGCGACGCGTGTCTCGGGGAGGGACACGCAAGACCTGGCCACCTCCGTCTCCGGCGCTTTACAGTCAGGCCCCGGGGCGGACGGCCCGCGCGGAAGGTCCCGCGTGGGGAAGAGAAGGCTGCTCCCCGCCAGGGCCGCCCCCCGTCCCCGCGCCGCAGAGCTCGTCTCCCACGGACCCCACGCCGGGCATCGCCGTGCTGACTTCCAGAGCCGCCGGGCGGCCCGGAACCTTCCACCCCCGCAGGTGATTACGGGAAAACCGGAGCGGGATTAGGTCTACACAATGGGCCACCCACCCGCGCACGGTGGCCTGTTCCCGTCTCGTTGACCTCTGACCCCGGAAGAGGAGGCCTGGCCGCTGCAGGGCCGGAAGGTCTGGAATAGAAAGTTCTGGGCCTCAGAACTCTCCAGGGAGGGGGTGGGGGCGGGATGGGGTTGGTAATGCCAAGCACAATGTTGATCCACAAAAAGGAATCACACTGAGCCTTGCAACGCTCAGCCTTTCCTGCAAAGAAAACTCACCCCTTAACATCATCGGCCGGGAGGAGAGCGCGGGAACACGTCCTGGAATGAGACGTTGACCTGTCCACCCAGCACGGCTCTGCCTGTCCCCCGCTCTGCTCCTGAAATGGACCGGCCCTCCCGGCACTCATCCCACAGCCCCCGAGAGCAGGTCAACATCCTGCTGCGCAATATTAGAAAAAACGGGGGATTTCTGAGAGCTGATGAGAACGGAGGTGTGTATTTTATTCAGGCCCCTGTGCTTTAGGGACAAGAAAACCGAGGACCTGAGGGATGGGGGCTGCCAGGGGTCGCCCCTGGTCCCCCCAAGACTCTGCCAGCAGCCCCCATCCTCGTCCTGGCCCTACTCAGACACTCCAGCAGCCACAGTCTCCCTCCGGCAGGAAAAATCAAATAAATGAAACGTAAGGTCAGAGTCGGAAGATAACACATACGCTGGGCTGCGCAAAGGGTCTCGAAGACATGGGCGACGTCCCGCCCGCGCGGAGTAAGACGCTGAACCACAGGTTCTACCTAGAGGACATACTTGCCGCACCTACTAGCCCCGCTGTCCCCGGAGGTCTTCTGAGCACCGTGAGTGACAGCAGGGACGTGGAGTGGGGCCCGAGGACACGGGGCTCCGGGACAGCCTTGTCACCCGTCTGCTGGGCCACCTCCGGCAAGCCGCTTCCCTCCCCTGGCCCCAGGTCCCTACAAGGCACCAGTTGAATAAGACCTTTTCTAAGATCCTTTCTTCAGCAGCTCAAACACTCTCTCCGTAGAAAATGCGCTGGGCACAAGCGGGACTGGCCGGATCCGGAGCCACTGCCAGTGTTCACCTCACTCCGGGAAAGGCCCTCCCCGCTGCCTACACGGTGCCCGTCCGTCCCCTCGTGTCCACGCGGAGCCGAGCCGAGGAAGCTGCTATCCCCCCAGGGCCGGCCGTCAGCACCGTGCTACAGCGGCAGCACAGACCGTCCGGGCCCTTCGCTCCGGAGCTCGCTCCCACAGCCCGGAGAGCGCCTTCTGGAGCCTGGACCGAGCCTCTCTGATCTTCAGAGGTTGGCGTCCTTTTGTTTGCTTATGTCTGAAAAGAACAGCCGGGAATGATCTGAACACCTCGTCCAGCTGGTAGGGAGATGCACTCCCCAAGCCGCGGGGCCATGAGGGATTTCATCGACATGAATGGGAGTTTACTGAGAGCTGGACTCAGGGGAAAGACGGACAAAGCAAGCCCCAAACCACCAAGATGAACCCCGTTTGCAGGCCGGTGTTGCCAGCAGGCAGTGGTCCCACTCAGGGTGATTCTGCCGCAACGGCGAGAGCCTGTTCTGGTTTCCTGCCCAGGATCCCGGCTAGATGGACACAGTAGCACGGCTCCCATGACGTCAGCCGTGTTCTTCTCCTGGAGGCGACAGGGGGAACACGGCCACCGCGAATGAGCTGAGCGGGCTCCTTGCTCCGGTCAGGGGAGGGATGGCCGGCCCTGACCTCCAGGTTCTAGCCACACTCAAGCGTCCCCAGGAGGTCCAGGTTCATCCGGGCAGGGCCCTGGCTGGGGCGGGAGACCCCACCCCCACCCCACCGAGGCCGGCCCAAGGGTGCTCGGCAGCCCTCACTGTCGAGAGCTCAGATCCCACCCAAATCTGCGCAGCCGCCGTGTTCCGTGGGGCCTGCTGTGGGTCCAAAGATAAGCCGCGGGGAAGGGAAAAGGCGGTTTATCTGTGGCAGCTAATCTCCCCATCAGCAGCCTCTGCTCCAGCCCGTTGCCGAGTAACCGAGGCCGCTCCTCTTATCAGCCCGGAACGTTCCACTGACTATTCAGACAAGAACGGAAAGGCCTGGCACTGAGAGCCGTAAGCAGCTCGGAATGAAAATGGCGCATTATGTGGGATGAGGAAAAGGGGAATCTGTTAGCCCTCATCTTATCTGGGTGGTGACAGTTACTCAAAAACAGCCATCCATCACTCTCCTCTGTACCCATTCTTTTTCCGGCAACTGGAGAGCTCCTGCCCACGTCCCACAGCGGGGTGGGGGGGTGGAGAGACGAGAGCCGGAGCGGAGGGAGCCGGGGGCACTTGCTCACCAGCCCGCTTTACCGTGGGGCCCCGTCCTCTCCCCTCTCTGCCCCTGCCCAGCCCCTCCACTCCCACAGGCTTGAGGCGGCTCCTCGGAATGAAGGCCCCACCTTCTGAATTATCCAAACCTGCGCCCTCCAGCCCAGGGCAGACGCTGCTGAGTCCCCAGCAGGCCGGGCACACCCAGCGCCTTGAGGCTCGGTGACCTGCAGGGCCTGCTCCCAGCATGAGCCTCTGAAGAATGTCCCCAACCCCTCATCAGCGAACCCAACCCGCCCCCTCATTCCCAGCTCTGTTCTCGAGCTGGCAGGAGGAGAAGCGCCAGGGCCCGAGAGGGCTGGTGAAATGCGAGAAGCAGCCACGGGTCCTAGGGGAAGGTAGAGGTGCCTCTTCGCTCAACACGGCCGAGGCGGCCACCAGCCTGCCCACCGGAGCGGCCCCTGGCCTGAGCCCTGCATCAGAGACCTGCCGTCGGGCCCGCAGGGAGCCTGGTCTTCTGCCAGTGCTGGTCAGAGGGCGATGCACGTGCGGGCCATCCCCGTCCCCACAAACCCAGCATGGCCTGAGAGCCGATGTGCTCTCAGGGGTCAGCAGCCGCCACACGTGCTTGGAACGGCCTCTGTGACCCAGAGTCCCCTGTGTGCCTGCCAGCACCAAGGAAACACAGCCCACTGAGTCCAGGAGACGCGGGAGGACTCCCCTGATCACTGACGTGTGGGTCCTGGAGCTCCCCCCATCTCCTCGCCGCCGTGTGAACCCACCGCGGGCAGAGAGGGCAGCGGGTGTGCGGAAGACCCCACCACACCCCTTTACCTCCACCACATCCCCACTGGCTCCATGGCCAACACTTCTGAGGGCCTGTCCTTCCCCTAAATGTCGTCTAGGCAGCCCTGTTCTCCTTTCCCTGTTGCAAGGTTGTTTGTTGGGAAAATGGAAATTCCAGAGAGATCGTCCAGAGATGTGAGGTTGGAAGTCTCAGTATTCAAAACAGTAACTTATTTAATAGGAAACTCCATTCTGTACAAAGTACATTTCTGCATTTAAAATAAATTTTAACTACGAGAGAAAAATACCGCTCTCTGGCGTCTACGTGGTTTTCAGCCACCCCTCGAATGACCACCCACACCCGGGGCCCCGAGCCATCCCTTTCAGTCTGTGCCAGCCGGGAACGCTGTGGGGTCTGCACGTCCCTCTCACAAGACTCCCTCTCCTGTCACTCAGACCTCAGCACCACCTGCCCTCTCTGGCCCCGGTGAGCCCTGCATCCTGGAATCATCCAACTGTCCTTCCCCGTAGGGAAGGGTGGGTCCCACTCACCACAATGGCTGGCCAGTGGAAATGACTTAATAGGAACTCACCAAATCAAAAGCAGGGGTTGGAAGAAATGCTTACAACCCATGCTCACAGCCGCAGCGTCCACAGCAGCCGGGAAACAAGCAAGCGTCTGTCAATGGACGGATGCAGAAACGACGTGTGGCGAAGACCTATGACAGTGTCCTTCGGCCTCGAAAAGGAGGGCAGTCCTGTCCCTGCCACGGCCTGGCTGAACTCCGAGGACACCATGCTCCGTGGAATCAGCCCGTCACGGAAGGACAAATGCCATGTGAGTCCAGCATCGGGGGTCCCCGGAGCCGTCAAATCCACAGGGACAGAGAGCAGAGGGTGTGCCCGGGATTCGGGGAGAGGGACTCAGATGGGAGACGAGGGAGCTCTGGAGATGGAGGCGGCAATGGCCGCACGAGGACATGAATGTGCTTCGTGCCCTGAACCATGTGCTTAGAGATGGTTACGGGGGTAAATTTCACTATGTACACGTGACTGGAATTCTTTAGAACGACAAAGAAATTAGGGAATGAATGAAACTGAACGGAAGAGACGTGTCCCCACTTCAGGGGTGACGGGAAGGTTCTCTCCGCACGCAGAACCCCAACAATCCAAAGTGACCCCTGCACAGGTTGAAATACGTTATCAATTCCCAAAAATGTCATTAGAAATAAGCGTATCCGTTCGAAGAATGCTTCACCTAACTTTGAAGGTATCTTGGCTTCCAATCCGGATAGATCAGCTCTTGGGGGGAAATGAGCGAATAATGGGTCTACAAGAACAACCCGATTTGGTTTCCTGTTGGCAAAGAAATCTTTGGCCTAACAAGCCGGACACAGAGGACGCCTTCCGCCCCCGTCAGACGCACCAGATGAACTTTGACGAAGGGGCCAGCTGGAACCAGGGAAACCTTCTCCAGATCACGGTCAAGGACAGTCCCAGTCCTCACACGGCCTTCGAGGGTGTCCATCGACAGGTCCAATTCAGCAACCCTCTAAAGTTGTTTTCTCAAGGACTAAAAAAAATAATAATTCCTGTAAATCAACACGGATCGCCCTTAATTACCACTCTACCGCCACGGCTGTGTGAAAACCAGCCACGGCAAAGTGCTGACAAACATTAATGAGCAGTGACGCACACACAGCATCGTAAATGGAAGGATAATGAAAGCAATTTATTTGAAAATTAAAATATGATTAAGAATGACGGCCCGTGCAGGAGCCCAGATGCCTAAGGAAAGTGCCCAATGTGCCACCAGCTCTCATTAACCGAGGAGCCTGGAGAAACTGCTTTCCTTTCCCCGACAGTCTTTAATATAAAGTAACTTCGCTAACGGATGGGTACGTCCTCTCAGAAGCAGGGCCTCCAAGGGCAGCCCCGTGCACGGGGCAGGGGGTGGGGGTGTGCTCGCCGACACAGCCCTCCCCGAGCATCCCTCTCCCAGGGGCCATGAACTACAGCTGGACGATGCGGGCGCCAAGTGTCCGCTCACCCCCAGGATGCCAGGGAGGCCTCCAGTAGGATTCTCCAAGGTCTGGGGTCTAATTTCAGACTCTGGGACCAAAACAGCCACACGGAGGAGCGGCTTCTCCAGAGACGTGTGCAATCTGGAGCTCGCCTTTTGTTTGCGCAGACACAGCCCCCCCACCTCGACCCCTCCCAGGGACGGTCGGAGCAGGCGGCCCTCCAGGTGGGTCCAGGAGCAGATGTGGATGGGGAGGCACCAAGAACCTGGACCCGGTGTCCCCACGAGCGCCACAGACGACCCACAAGGGCCTTCAGGAGGTGGCTCCCTCAGATGGGGGAGATCACCCCATGTCTGCTGCCAGAGTCCAGTCATCCTCGAGCCGTGGGACAGGCTCAGGCCCTCCTGGACATCTCTAGCCGGCACTGTCCAGTGCTCACTGTGTCTCAGTAACAACACAGAACACATCCCTGCCCCCGCGCCGCGTCCACTCCTGACCTCCTCCCAGTGATCCCAGCTCTGTCCTCACGTCACTGCTGGACGCTCGGGCTCCTCCTCCCCTCTCACCAGGGTTTGGTTCCCCTACCTCCTCTCGGTGTAGGGGTCCCCCTTCGTCTGCACCACCGCCAACCTCCAGATCGAAGCATGGTCCAGCTGCAGACAGGAGAGGGCTGAACACCATCGCCCAGCACGTGCGGCCTCTCCTGGGCCCCACCGTGGCCTTGAGCTCCAGGGACCTGCCGGCGACACCCAGATACCCAGGCAGCTCACAGCCACCCGGCCCTTCCTAGACGTCAGTGTGTTCTATGGAAATGCAAAACAGACGGGGGAAGGACCCCTGCCGCAGACGCTCCCGGTGTGGCGCTGCTCTGTGCGCACACGGAGAAAAAGCCCTCGGCGTCTGCACGCACACAGGGAACGATGCTCTTACTTTGTCTGTCATTACAGAGCTACCAACCAGAGCAACGCGGCGTTTTGCACATCAGAAGACGATTTGGGCGGCTGCTGTGTAGTGAGCACGACAGGCTCGTCCACTTTAAAACCCAACAGTTACTGCGGGAAGGTGTGTCGATGAGACACACCCTTCTGAAAGCCACGTCTGCATCATTGCCAGAAAGTTTTACCACATTCGAACGTTTCTCGAAGGCGCTTCGAGTTCGCAGAGCATCCTACCTGGTTAAACGTAGGGCGTTTCCGTGGTCAAAGTCTGGGGAGCCAGTGACTCACGTAACGGAGCAGCATGAGGAGGCAACGGCGGGGTTCAGGGGTTAACTGTCCCCAAAGGACGAGTACAGCCGTGGGGAAAGCTCCCTGTCCTTCTGCGGTCATCACGTCAAGCTACAATAACAGGCTGAGGCTTGCGGTTTGAAAAAATTATTCTAAGCTTCTTAAATAATGTTTCAAAGTATGTTGCTATCACGTTCAAATAATAATATAAAGACAGATATTTAGTGTCTGGGTTTGTAGAAAGTATCCATTTGTTTAAGAAAAATCGCTTTTAAATCTGTAGGAAAATCATGCACACTTGCAAGTGTGAGGCGATGTTTTCGCTCTGTGCTCCCGGTTTGCAGGCACGCTGCGGTGTGGACAGGGTGCGGGGAGCACACTGTTCTTCGGAAGGCTGACGGACAGGAGAGGCGGGTCTCGTCACACTCGGGGGCCACACGGCTTGATGCTGCGTTAGAAGAGCTGTGGACTGTCCCTTCTCTCTCGCTACCACAGTGCTGTGAGAACACATCCCACGCACAGTGTGGGCTTATGAGAGCCCAAGAGCCGGTAGCCGCCGAGCACAAGCTCTCAGGGGCGTGTCCTGCTGGAGGACGGCTGCGGCACCACCAGCACATTGGGAAAGCCCCCGAGCACGGCTGGGGTGCTGCCCGGGAGGGTGCACCTGCTTCCCCCGGTAGTAGCCGGACACACTTCCCTTCCCACCTCCCTGCCGCCGTTCCGTGTTCAGACGCCCTCCGTCTTCCGAACGGATGGTGTGAGGTGAGAACTCATTTTAATTCGCGCTGGCTACGGGTTTGCGATGGCTACGGATGAAGGTGAGCATTTCCTTATGTAGTGGTTACTCGTTTCGGTTTCACGGTCGTGATTTAAGATTTGAGGTTTAAGATGAATTATTCCAACCGTGAGAGCGGAGCATCTTCCCGTTATTTCTGTCTTCTTTCATCAGTGTCCCGCGGTTCTCGGAGCGCGGGCCCTTCGCTTCCTTACTGGCGCTCGTCCGGCGTCTTGGGATTCTTGGCGCAGTCACACATGCGACTGTTTTGTCGAGTCCTCTTTCTGACAGCTCACCGTCACATGTAGAGACACGACCGGTTTCTCTGCCTTAATTCTGTATCCTGCAAGTTTACCGAATTCACGTACTCGTTCTAACAGTTGCTTTCCTTTTCCTGGAGGGCGCGGACAGAACCACACCGGCCGCAAAGACTCACGGGTTTACCCCCTTGTCTTGCATTTCCTCTTCTGTCCTCATTGCGGCGGCTGGGCCTTCCCACACCGCGTCGAGTGACCGCGGCGAGACGGGGCGTCCCTGTCTCGTCTCTGACCTTACAGGGAAACCACTGGCTGTCCATCGAGTTTGACGTTAGCGGTGGATGGTCATATGTGGACTCTGTTATATTTAAATATGCTCCTTTCATACTCTCTTGGTTAAGAGCTTTTATCATCAATGGATGTTGAATTTTGTCCATGCTTTTTCTGTGTCTGTTGAGATGATCATAGGATTTTTATCCTTCATTTTACCAGCATGGCGTATCGTCTTGATTAATGTGTGGACGTTGAGCCATCCCTGCGTTCTTGCAATAAATCCCACTGACTGTGTAAGCGATTCCTTTTATTGCTGAATTCAGTTTGGTGATATTTTGTTCAGGATTTTTACATCTATGTTCATCAGAGATATTGGCCTGTAATTCTCTTTCTTCGTGTTATCTTTGTCTGCTTTCATAATTAGAGCAATGCTGGCCTCAAAAGATGGGCTTGGAACTCTTCCTTCCCCTTCAACTTTCCAGAAAAATCTGAGATGAGGAGGTACTAACATTTCTTTAAATGTTTGGTAGAATTCACCCGTGAAGCACTCTGGTCCTGGACTTTTATTTTGGGGAGTTTTTAAATCAATGCTTCAACGTCATTACTTATAATCAGTCCATTCGGATTTTCTGTTTCTTCACAGTTCACTCTCAGAAGGTTGCATGTTTCTAGAAATTGATCCATTCTTCCGGGTTGTGGTAAATCAGTTTTTAAATATTGCCCAAGATCTGAGAACAGAAGTGAAGCGGCAGAGACTCGCGTGTACGTCTGATGAAGAAGCTCGTATTAAAGCCGGTGAAGTTCCACTAAACATCAAACTTCACACCAAAGACCGGTGCATAAGGCTCACCGCGCAGAATTCTCTGCTCCGGCATCCGGTCACGCAAGCTTTGCTGTAACGGCTGGAAGCCATCATCTGTGCCCTTGACATGCGCGGGCCGCCTCCAACACCCGCTGTCTGTGTTCTCCACACACACAGGCCACACGACGTGGGTTTGTGTAGTGGCACACATCGCGGCCACGAGCTCCTGTCTGAAGATTCGTGGACCTGACGTCTACGGAGGAGAGGAGAGGAGTCACAGCTGAGGTTCGGGACACGTGGACAGGAGTCACGGAGTCCGTGTTTCTCTGCACGCGTCAGACACACGTCATTGACTTACAGTAACAGGAGTCCAGGGGATTTCCTCCCACGAGCCCCTTTCCTCCCTCCTGCGATGCCGCCTACACACTGCAGGTCTGAGGTCAGTTAGCAGCAAAGAGAAGGCACTGGAGAGAATGTCCGTGCAGAACAGCCCTTGGCAGCACCATGTGAGACGCGCGGCCAGAAGAAGTGTCCTGCTGCTGGGACCGTCACTGAGAATGTGTCAGGGCACCAGGAGGCCAACCAGGCTACAAGCAGACGGAGTCAGCACTCCTGAAACGTGAGACGTCTTAAGCTCCTTCTAACCGAAAGAGTCCAACTTCCCGTTTCTCTCCTCCCTTCCTTCCCTGTCTCTGACGTCAGGCACGACGGTTCCTCTATTCCCTGGCATCCGGGGTTCCGATCGGGGTTCCGATCAGCCAACGGCAAGAGCTCGCCTGCTCCCGGCAGCCACGGCCAGCCTTGGCGGAGCGCACACGGCCGGCAGCCGTCACAGGTGGCAGCGCGCGGAGCACATCCATGACGAACGAAGCACACGTGGGAGCACACGTGGCCTCGCCCAGCGCACGGCACACGCGCCCTCACTGCCGGGGGAGGTGGCGGGACTCACGCGAGACTTGCGGCCACGTGGCAGCAACAAGGAGACCCACGGTGACCCTGCAGCCAGCACCCACTCGGCTCTCCGCACACGGCGCCAGGGCAGCGTCTCCACTGCCCACCACACGCGGTGTGATGGACAGGAGACCACGCCACCCCGAAGGGTTTCTTCTGCCACGTTTGGGAGGACTGCTCTCAAGGACACTTTCCCTTTACAATCAATTGTCGTTTGCAGCCACGGTTGGTACAGCTGCGTCTCTCGGCCGCGGGTCACCCTTTCACAGACCCCGTTCCCAGGGGCTTTGCAAGTGGGAGTAAACCTGCAGCGCGACCGAAAGTGCCACAGGAGAGCAAAGAGTGGAAGCGGCCCCGCGCGACGTTTGCTGGGGGTTTCTCAGGCCGGGAGTGTGGAGCTGCTGGGACGTTGTCTTCTTCCACTCAGGGCAGGAAGGGCAGCTCCGAGAGCTGCAGGGAAAAGGGACAGTCCCGGTGGGCCACCACAAGAGGCCAGTTCACTGGGCGTGAGGGAGACGCGCTCGTGCCCGGGGCCGCAGGGAACCAAAGATCCGACTTCTCACCCGGAAGGCGGCCCTGGCGCTCCCGAGCCGACACCACAGGCAAACCCCCTCCCGCACCCGCCGGCAGCTGAGCTGGGCACACGCAGAGGACGAGGACGCGAGAAGCGGGTCGGGGCTCCGGCCCAGGCCGGGACGAGGACGTGAGAAGCGGGTCGGGGCTCCGGTCCAGGCCGGGGCGTGGCTGCGCAGGTGGCGACCGGCAAGCCCCAGACACTCGGCCTGGAAAATGATGGCTGCACTGATGACACTCCCTGCGCGTCCGCGGGGCTGGGACTGGACGGGTGCTCGAAGGCCAGAAGCGGGGGCCGCCGGGGCCTTCAGGGGCACCCGGCAGCAGCGCCGTCGACAACGAGAGGCTGACGGGGTAAGACCACAAACTTGTGGTCTGCGCGCTTGCTGGCTCATTCTGCGGAGCCCTCGGCAGGCAGCCCCGGCGCCCACTGCGGCGTCACCGCTGCCCCACGCAGTCTGCACGGCCACGGCACCACGAAGCAGGAGGTGAGTCTACGAAGGATATTTCCAGAGAGCGGAAGACAGCCTCGTCGGCGCTTTCGCGGGGATCGGGACGGGCTCCCTTCCACGCAGGAACCCTCTGGATACTCGGGCGCCCGACGGAGACGCAGCTTTCCGCAGCAGGGGTCCGTCTATGAAAGGCTCAGTTCCAAGACGATTACAATTTCAACCGTGGCAAGTGGCACAACCCAAACGGCCGGACCTTGACTCAGAACCGTCTTCTCATCGTCCGAAGCGGAAGGCCTCAGTCTGACTTTCCCTCCTACAGGTGCCCCGGGGGACTGACATGAGGACCACGCGCTAAAGGGCAAACAAGGATTGCCAGATGTCGGCGGTCGTGGATGTGGTAAAATAGAGCCCTTCCGGGGAGGTTACACGGTCCAGATTGCTCCTTGTCGGGGGAACACAATGTATCCATCATTTTAACGGGACACGCTTCCAGTGGGGATGTTGACTCAAGAGGCCGGGTCTTCACTAACCTCCCTGATCCCCGGAGACCGTCGGAGTCTGCAGCAGAGACAGACCGTGGGCCCTCAACGGCCATGGCAGCTTCCTCGGGCGGCACCCGCTGACGAGCTGACTTTAAATGAGCAGATCTTGGTTTTTATTAGAAATGTCATAGCTCTTGTTCTGTCTCGAGCCCTCTTGAAAAAAATGTCTTATTCCTGCCAGTATCATGCCTTGGGCTGATAAAGTATCATGTAATTATTATCACGTCGGCAAAATTCTGTCCATGGCAGAGGTCAGGCAGTAGGCACCGCCTGGAAAAGCTCCTGACTCCCCCTTCCTCGCTCAGGACCCGAGACGGATGGTAACACTGGGAGCCGGGAAGCCTGTCCAGCAAGCAAAGCCCAGAGAAGCAGCGAGGCACAGCTTCCCGAGGAGGAGGAAGACAGGGTTCAGCCTCCCCCACAGGCCACACGACCCAAACTGAGTGACTGGGTTGTTCCCGGGGCTCAGTCCCCCAGTCCTCTTCTCCGTTGTTCCTGGAGAAACTATAATTTTAGGACAAGAAACTATAATTTTAGGACAAAGGTGAAGAGACGGGAACCGGTCTGGGAGCCTGGCCGACTATTTAGACGCAGGAACAGCTGAATTATGACCCAACGTGTCCAAAAATAACCCCTTCAGTGCTCAGTCAGTGGTCAGGTGGTGGGAGCTGCCCCAAGTCCCTGAGCGTGATGGTGTCTGAGTGCCTTCCTGTTGGCTCAGGACACTCACAGCCAGTACAAGCAGCCCCGTTGAAACCAAAGCAACAGCTGGACCCAGACCACGGACAGCTGGGCGGTCGGGGCCCAGCATCCAACAAAAGCAGAGCCTCCAAGAGTCAGACCCAGTGGCATCTTAAATCAAGAATTTTCACGCAGGAGAAACTTCTGCTGATATGAACCAAAGGCAGCTTTGTCTATAAGAGACTATTAACAAAGCCATTTATAAAGCTAATGTGGGAGCAAATGTGGCTTCCACCGTGAGGCACGTGCACTGCAGAACGGCATTATGGAAACAGAATACCGAAATTGATGACTTGACCTCGGGGCCCAGCCTATTCTACATGAAGATGACTTCTGAAATGAAATTTTTGCTATAATTTGCTCTTGCTTTTGCTAAAAGGTTGAAGGCATTTCTATTCCAACTGAGTATGAATAACATTAATTCCACAGCATTACCCGCCATGTTCTTAAATACATTTATCTTCAGCAAGTAAAGTTATATTGATTTAAAGAAAAATATATTTCTTTTTAGTAAACTAGTTGACCCGAAGGCTGCGAGACCATTTCTGCAACACACATATATTCACTAAGAGTTCCTTAATCTCTTCAGAGTAAAAAATACACCGGCTGCCCCCTAACCGAACAAAGTCTCTCTCTCCTGGCCCAGGGACTTGGTTGTTTTTTGGTTTGGAGATTGTTGTTTCCTCCTGAATTAATGTGATTCATCCATCTTGGAAATGAAGCAAACTGCGTGTAGCCAACTCCCAGCAAAGGAGAGCAGCGGAAGAAACAGGATTCGGACACAGTCACATCCCAGCCCAGACACCCGAGGAGCAGAGACTCGGGCTGGCCCTGCCTACTAGGCAAAGGCCAGGCCCCGCAGAACCCAGAGCGCAGGGAGGAACACACCCACGGTTCTGCGGCTCGCCTCCCACGCAAGCTGACCTTCCGCCTTGCCCCGGGTGGCATCCAGTCGTTACGGAACAGATGCGGAAGAACGAGAACGTGGTGCAGAGCTGGACACTGAGCAAAGCAGCGGAACACAGCTGGCCACACCCCAGGAGAAAGGAGGGATGACAACACCCACATTCATGCACACGGCCATTCCCACAGCTCATCCCTCCATCTTGGAGCTTGCCCTATCCCTGTCCCTGCCTCACAGAGGGGGAAATGGAGGCTGAACCTGAGCTTTTCACTCAATTTTCAAAGGCTGATCTACCTGATTCCCAAGCTCCTTTGCCGACAAAAGGGGCCACACCTGCGACGGACCATTGGGAATGGAAATTAACACCACAACGTGATCCCACTGCTACCGCCCAGAGTGGCTAAAGCTACGAAGACAGAAGGGCTTGCCGGTGAGGGGCAGCTGACCCGCACGGGTCCCCGACAGGATCAGAGAGCCCCGCCCCGGGGGACGGTCTGCCATTCCTAACACAGACGCATACACCCGCCCAGTGACCCAGCACGTCCGCTCCTGGGTATTTGCCCAGGAGAAATGAAACGTGTCCACAAAGAGAACCGTGTGAGAACCTTCAGAGGAACTTTATCCGTAAGAGCCAAACGGAAAAAAGAAAACGTCCAACAGGAAAATGGGTTTCTAAATCGCAATGCAGTGCCACGCAGCCATGAGCAGGCCAGTGGGACACGCGGCCACACAGACAGCTCCCTGGGCTGGAAATGCGCACGTGGAAGAAGCCCCTTGCACGATGTGGCAGCAGTGGCAGCAGTGGCACGGCTAAGTGTGCAGTAGAACAGACCAGAGGAGCTGCTGCCTGGTTGCGGTGCTGACAGGAAAGAGGGACGAGGAATCTTCCAGACGACGTGAGTGTCCTATGGCTTCATAGTAGAGGCGACAATGTGGTGCGCGTATTTGCAAAAATTCCCAAGACTATCCGCTTGAAGGTGGTAGGATTCTACTATGTGAAAAATTTAACTGGAAAAAATGTAAACAACAAATAATAAACTACAGGGTAGGGAGAGGAGTCCGTCCCTTCCGGCTTAAAAACAAGGGAGCAAACAGCCAACGCCTGGCAGCACCCAGATGCACACAAGAACGGCAGGACAGGAAACCTCAGTGGCGTGGAGGGAACAGGCTCCCAGCAGAGCCCCGCTGCCGCGTAAGATCTCGCTCTCCAAGCTGAAGCTGGTGAGTACGGTGAGATCCCTCCGGCAGTGAGGCTACGGGACATTCAGGGCACACAGGTCAGAGAAGCAGCAGACACCCAGAGAGGCACCAGGGGTTGCGACATGGGGCTCCCTCGTCCTCCTGACCCACCAGACCCACACCAGCTCCCACGACGCCGGTGCGGTGGCAGCTCAGGGCCCCCTCGCTCCCGGCGGACGCCCTCGGGGGCCCGCATTCCAGCGGGGGGCCTGCTTCTGGGACGGACTCGGCTCGTTTATCCCTTCGCTCAACCCATACGGAGCGTCTGGGAGGCAGGCAGGTGAGTGTGGGCCCCGTCTCCACGCCCACAGCAGACATTCTAGCAGAAGGCGGACAGCGGCCAGGCGCAAACCAGCGGGAAGTCAGACCCAACAGTATCAGGGATCAGACACGATCTCTTGTGTTCCTAAATCCCACAGACATCAAATCCACTAAAAACTACAATCTTCCCTCAGAAAAGTACCATGAATCTGACAACAATTAGGATCATTCATGTTAAAAACAGGCACGTGTTCTCAAATCCAACACAGGGAAATAGTTAAATTTAAAATGTCTTGGCCTTTGCCAAAGAAGGGACGGGGAAGACCGATAAGCCCCAGAAAGGACGATCGGTGCCGTTACCCGCAAGAAAGCCAGCACCGCCACGGGACCCTGCTAGGACCGCCAGCGTGGCGCAGGAAGCTCAGTACGACGTGCCGGGCTACGACGGCCGGTGCTCTCCCGCTTGGCCGCCGGGGACGCCGGAGGGCAGAGCTGCGCTGGGACACGCCACAGCCGTCTCTCTCTCCACGTGACAGCGACGGCTCTCTGAGCGGTTTACCCAGGAGAGACAGCAGCTTTGTGTACTGCGGTCTCTGAGAGAAGCTAATGTTTCGAAAGGGAAAGCCGGTCTAGACTCAAATCCACTGCGACGATGCGGAGTCATGAGAAATGGCACAGATAGAAAAATGGCTTCTAACACAGGTTCAGCAACAAAATTAACGTATTCACAGCAGGGTCACCGGGGGACATGGGTCGCGTGGGGACAGATGCTGACTTCGAGGGACGCCAACTCGGCTCCTCACAAGACGCCCCATGGAGCCCCCAGAGGAGGAACGGCAGGCTGAGCCCAATCTCTGGCCCTCTGAGGGGAACGTTTGTAGACAGCGGGACACGGCCTCGCGACTCCAGAATCCCTGCTAAGAGCAGGCGTGAGGGGGACATGGAGGAGGCAAGGGCTCGGGACCGTCCCTCAGGGCCGATCCGCCCCACTAGGGTCACAGACACCTGTGGGTGAAAACCAGCTCCCCGCTCCCAGGAGTCAGAGCCCTGGGCAAGCCTCTTCACCAGAGCCAGTGTTAATATCAAGTCGGTGGAACCCCAGTGAACCACAGAGTCTCTGCGAATGCTGGTCTCCTGCAGCCGGTCCACTCCCTTCCTGCCTCCTCGGGAGATCCCGACGGGAAAGAAGAAACGCTTACACCTTCTTTTCTACCTAGAGAACGACTTTCTTCTCTCTCGTTCTGTCCTCTTACAGTACGGTCACCAACGGTGCACACTCCAGTGAATGTCCTCACGTGGATCGGTGCTCACCACGACCCGCTATGTGAAGAACGGTGCCGTGCCTGTGACCAGACCAGGGCAGTCTGGAGGACACACCCCCTGACCGAACATCCAGCTGAAAGACAGGCCTTACGTCAAATTCTTATTAAACATCTTTGAAGAACCACCGTGGTAACTCATTCAAAAGAAGTGATCACAGGCAAAGTGCCAGACGGATTAAGGCATTTCTTTTCTGTTAGTGGATCTTTTTGATTTGATCTGTGGAGCCAGAATTGCCTTAAGGTCACGGCGATGACGTAAATAGTACCGCTGCCATCGGCCCAGAAAGCACCACATACTTGAAATTCTGAAGACGGGCCCCCGGAGTGGCCCGTTTGAGGCACGGCTCTCGGCAGCACACCCTCGTTTCTTATTAATTACATGGCATCGAAAGCTAAACATCCTTGGGGAATCCCGGAAATGATTTTTGAAAGCGAAGCAGCCAGTGTCAAAAATTCAGTTTGAAGTTCAAGGGTCAAGGCAACGCTCTACGTGGCGGCGGCAGAACAGAAGGGACAGGAAGGACTGTAGACGGTGAAGGAAGAAAGGCGTCGTCGATCCACGCCAGGAGCATGAGAATTTACGAAGTCGCCAACGTGGACCCGGCGGGCGGTGGCCGGTGCTCTCTAGGAAAACCTTCTTTCCTGTCCCGCGTGAGCCCCTACAAGACGCCCACACACCAACACACAGCGGCCAGGAGTATTTCTAAGTCCTCTGACGTGCACGAATCCCTGTCATCCAGAAGTCTGAGTGCACCAAGGGGTCCTCTCCGCCAGAACCCTTGGTCTGAAACGCCCCAGTTTGCATCATCACTTCCGTTGAGAACTCTGGCCCCAAACATTTTCTGAGTAAGGAACATTTTAAATTAAGAACATAAGTGGTTTTACAGATAAGAGATCACAGCAAACATTAAATTCTGCTGGAACCGCTCCAAGGACTCCCTCCTCTATCGCCGACGGTCTGCGGCACCTACACCAGGTTAGGTGCACCCGCCACCGTGCCTTCTGCCGTATGCGGCCGATGCTACTTGATGTGTGTGTCCGCGGACGTCACCCACAGATGCGCATTTGGAAGTCACCGTGGAGAACGAAGGTCTGGCCAGAGTCTGCGCTGTCCCACACACTCGGAGCAGAGGAAGACGCGGCTGTGAGGGTCCACGGTAGACCAGAGACTGGAGAGACCCTTGGCCGGCCCTCACGCGTCTCTCAGCGCCATGAGACAAACAGCAGCGGGACCAGGAACCCACGTTGCTAGGACCACGGGCCATAACTTCCATTAGTTCGGGACCAGGGAAGCGACGATCCCCAGGCCAAGGGATTTTCCTACCAAGATGAGTCAAAGCTGGGTGTCCCCTACCGTGAAGGGAGAGGGTCTCCTGACCAAGATGTCCGTGACACAAAGCAAAGCACAGAACAAAAGCCGCACGGAAAGCACAGCTTGAGTGGACACCGAGCACCGGGAGCAGAGCCAGCTTCAGAGGAGAGAGCCAGCCGGAGGCCTGTTTGCGGGACACGACGAACCTTCCTTTTAGCAAAAACCACCACAAGCTCTGTATGCACAAGGAAGGCCCATCTGTATGTCTGAAGAACTTTAACCAACCAACAACAATTGTATTTAAGTCCTGAATCCGCCTTCACTGTGGAAGGAACCGGAGCGCGAACACTGGCGGACGAATGCTCAGAAGGCGCGTTCAGGAGTCCGAGCCCGGCCCAGCACGGCGGACGGTCGAAACCTCAGTACCGGTGGGTCTGGCTTCTCGAAAGTATCACCTCCACATCTTTAACATCGTGGGGTTCACTGGAGCGGCCCCACTCTGGACTCACGTTCCTGAACGGGGATTTCTCAATTCGGAGTTTTCGGTTCCTGCTCCTGTAATGCCTCCGAAACGCTGAATGGTGATGATCAGACCATATGTTCTCTTCTGACGTCACGGAGAGGAACCTGGACTTTCCGCACATAGGCCAACGCTGTCCGAATCCCACAATCACAAAAAGTCACTTTAATATAAAGTCCTGGGGGCGGCTCCAGGGACCAGGCTTTGCCCCGTCGGCTAAAGCGAGGTATCGCAGAGAAGTTGTTTTAATTGCACCCATGAAAATTTACTCTGATGAAATTTCAGCTTTCCAGAGATTTGAAAAAACACTAAAATAAACACAAAACCATCAAAACAGAGTCAACTTCTATTTTTATTTCCATGGCAACACCTCTTTGTGCGGCAACCACAGACCACGGCTGGCAGGTGATCCAAGGGAAAATCCTACTCTGCCCGGCCAAGCACAGAACACCCTCGCCAGCAAAACATCGGGGTCGCTCCTGTCAAGATAACAGTAATTGTCGGTGATGAGAATGCCAAATCATTCCTTCTTTAATTTTCCAGTTTCAGAAAATGTCCTTTTGCAGGTAATAGTGGCCAAAAGTGATGAGCCCTACCACACTAGTTAGTGGTGGGGTCTGGGGGCACCCCCACTCCTGAGGCCCCGGAGACCTCAGACCGTCATATCGGAGAGAACTCCGTCCCCCACTTCATCCGCACGCACGTAGGACGGGGCGGGGCCAGGATGAAAACGCCGGCCATCCAAGCACCACCTGAAGGGAATAGAAACTTGAGGCCATTCTCCTAAAAACTGAGATCTCCCATTTCTTATCAAAGTCTTCTCCCCAAATTAAGTGTGCTTCCAAGTATCCATAAAACGGATTTCCTCCTCCAAATGTGATGGACAAATTTCCATCTCTCCCTTTGGTGTTCACCTGCTGGGCTGATGATGGGGGCAGGGGGGTGGCCGGTCCTCCTCCCCGGAGCTCCGTCGGGCCATGGTGACCCCCTGGTTTTGTAAGGGCGGCCCTGCCTTCCCCTCATCCTTCTCCTCTGAGAGACCGACCGCCTACCGACGCTACAGAAGGCATTGGCTCCTGAGAACCTGCTCAGGGAGGTCTTTGGAGATGCAATCCCACCCGGGCCCTTGATTTCGACAACCCCTCAGCCCTCCGCCGACCTCGAAGAGAAGCAACTGCACCCCCAAATGCAAACTCGCTCCCTGAGGACGGTCGCGGGGAGGGGAGGGACAAGCCCCAGCCCTCCTCTGGTCCTGCCTCTCCGTGCCGACCGCCACGTCCACAGCCACTGCTCCTGTCTGGGACAAAGACCGTCCCACAAACAACTTCTCACCGTTGTGTTTCCTTGTCCTCGTGTTTCTAGAGTGGGAGTATTACAGGGTAATTAAATGAGACTTGGGGGACCTGAAGCACCCCTCGCGCGTGACTCGGAGCCTCAGCCGGTCCTGCTTCCCCAGCCGGTGGTTCTTCCTACGACTGTACAAGTGTTTCCCTTCCTCCAACAACACCTATTACTGACTTATCACCAACGTCCGGCTGAAGGGTTCTCCGGGACCGTCGGCCGCCCCTGCCCTGCCCTTCTCGCTGGCAGTTGGCGTAGACCCATGGCAGACCAACTGTAAGCCTAGACATGTTTTCCCGCTTGTCTGGAGTCCTCCCCAAACCGAGGAAAGGGGATGAGAAATGCTCCTATAAATAAAGAACGTGCCAGGGCACCCGGGTGGCTCAGTGGGTTAAGCCTCTGCCTTCGGCTCAGGTCATGATCCCAGGGTTCTGGGATCGAGCCCCGCATCGGGCTCTCTGCTCCGCGGGGAGCCTGCTTCCTCCTCTCTCTCTGCCTGCCTCTCTGCCTGCTTGTGATCTCTCTCTGTCAAATGAATAAATAAATAATAATAAAATAAATAAATAAAATAAAATAAGAGCGGCCAACCATACCCAGACTCCGTGTGTATTGCGAGATCACAGAGCATCCTTCTCCTCTGCCCTCACCCCTCCGCCTCCTGCCACCACAGCAGCTGGGGCTCTCCCGGCCGCACATGCTGCCAGCAGCCGCGCGAGCCCCAATCCGGAAGGACCGAGACCTCACAGGCGTCGTCAGGCCGCACCTCACAGGGGTCGACCAGGAGGCCCAGAGCCCACCCGCCTTCCAGGGGCCGTTACTTGACTTAATAAATCCTTTCTCCGCGGAAGCCTCTCCGTCGTCTGCTCTCCGTCCAGGGCTGCAGTGTCTCGCCGCTGCTCATCAAGTCTCGAGAGCAAAGCCCCTTGTCCAGGCTCAGGGGAAACTTCGCAAAAGCACCTTTACCGGGCCAAACCCCCTTCTGCTGTGCGCCCGTGAGTCCGGAAGACTCGGCAGGTGTGGGCCACCCCACGCTCTCCCGCCAGCCGCCCCTCCCTCTCCTCCAAATCAGCGCAAGGGCCCCAGGTAAACAGGGCGCTCTGTTCTGAGGGCGTTCCCCAGCCTGCCTCCTCGACCTTACCCAGCCCGTAAACAGCTGTCGCTCGTACACTAGGACATTCCAATCAGAGGCTTTGAAGTTGGGGCGCCCGGGAAGGCCTTGGAGTCAGAGTTCACAGGCTCAGCCGCAAGCCCACCCTCAACTTCAGACACTGGTCCCAAGGCCCACAGCCCCCACACTTCTGACAACCAGCTCTAGATCAGGGGTTCCCACCACAGCCTCTGGTTCCGCAATGTGCCGGAGCAGCTCCCAGGACCCCAGGACACGGTTTCTTACGAGATGACCTGTTTACTACAGAGGCTGCACCTCAGGAACCCCAGATGGAGGAGATGCACAGAGCCAGGGATGGGGGTGCCCTCAGAGCTCCTGTGCTCTCTCCAGGTGCACCAGCCTCCCGGCACCCCCATGAGCTCACTGACCCAAAAGCTCTCTGAATCCCCCATTCGGGGGTTCCTGAAGGGTTTTCGGAGGCTCTACTGACAAGGGCCTGATTGAGTCAGTCATGAGCTACTGTAACTGATTCGACCTCTGGTCCCCCTGCCTTCCCGTAGGCCGGGGTGGTGCTCGGAGCCCCAATCCTCTAATCATCCCTGGTCGCTCTGGGGACAGCCCCATCCTGAAGCCATATGACCCCCCCAGGCCATCGCACTGGCATACAAGAGACACCGAACCCTCAGAGATCCCCAGGATCCCGGGAGCCGGAACAAAGACCGAAGGCACCACAGCCCCGGGTCGACATCGGGCTCGCTGCTTGTTCATTCTGGGGTTTTCGACAAATGCCTCATGACGTGTGTCCACACGGATGAACGTTGTGGGAGGCGCACAGAGAACCGGGCACCGTCTGCTTGGTTTTGCCGCGAACCTAAACCTGCGCTAAACACTGAAGTCGATTCCTCAAAAACAAAGATCAAATCTCTTTCTTCTGATGGCACTGCACGCAGGTCCTGCTAACCGTGTCTTACCCTGCGCCCTCGGCACTGAGCCCGCCGTGACGGATCTGAAGGAACGGGCTCCCCCACAGGTGACTGCCGCCGGCAGGGAGTGGACTCGAACCCAATATGGGGAAGAAACAGCGATGAGGACGGCTTCCCCTCCGTGGGCCGGGCAGCCCGAGGGACACGACGCTTTCGGAGAGGAGACGCGGGGATGCGGGGTGACTGAAGGGCAGGTGGGGACAGGGACCTCCCGCCGACTGAGTAGTTCTGGAACAAGTCACAGACGGCACACCCGCGTTTTGTAGCGCCGCTCTCAAGGTCGACGCACGTGCTGGAGAACACTGAGCGGACGGCTCCATATTTGTTGACCCCGTGGAGTAAAGCGCACCGGCCCCGAGCGCACCCGTCTCGGACGGAAGCCTGAAGCAGGCTCAGCAGAGGCGAGACGGTCTGCGGCTCCTGCTCGTGGCGGCGTCTCAGCTACTTCTCTGGTCTTTGAACCACGGCAAACGCCAACCCGCAGGTCCCCTCTGAGGTGCGGAGCCCACGTGAACCATCCCGGCTCACTCTGAATCGTGAAAACACCCAGCCCTTTTCTACAGCATATTAAAAGTAACAGTCTCCGGGAGGGACCGATAAATCAACACACGCGAGTAGGGAGAAGGCGGTCACGAGTCCTCTCTGGCTCCCGGAGGCCAGAGCCGGGCATTTGCGTCCCCGCGGCGGAGGCGGGCGCGCCGATGACGTGCGCACGGCCTGCGGTCCAGATGCGCCAGGCCTCAGAGTCCCCGGATGGAGAGAGGGTGGGCTCCGGGAGGACCAGGCCTTCCCGCTTCCCCTCCCGCCGCCTCTTCTTAGTTCGCACAAGGAGGGGCCCCCGGAGAGAAAGCGTCTAGGAACCAGCGATCTTCGGCGAACTGTGGAATTCCCGCAGTTACATCCCGAACAGGAGGAGGGACAGGGTGCGTTTGGGACGCCCGGCAAGGGGGCCCCTCCTGAGGTCCCGGCGTTTCTCCCACAGAGGCAGGCCTCCTGCCTCTCCCACTGGGAGGCCTCTGGGGATGGCGTTCTTCACGTGCCCGATCCCGGTGCGAGGGGCCAGAGGCCCGAGGGACCGAGACCCCGCAAGGCCACTCGGCTTTCAGCCACTTTCCTTCGGCCCTGGGCTCCCAGTCCCGGCCGGGCCTCCCTCCCACCGACCGGCCGGCGGCCAAGGCCTGCCCCCAACCCTGACACCCCCGCTCGGGCAGAGCCTGCAGGTCAACTCTGCGGCTCCCAGGCGTCCGCAGCCCCGAGCCGCAGGGAACGTCGCCGAGAAGGTGTTCCCAGGTGGTGAGCCGGGGAGGAGCCCGGTCCCGCTGACTTGCCTGATGGAAGCAGACGAGCTTTCCAAGACGACACAAAGAGAACCGACCTCTCGGGGTTGGGGGGAAGCCATGTGGAGGGGGACAGCGGGATGGGAGAAGCCCCGCCCCACACCTGTGTGATTTGACCTAAATCACCCGAAGCTGGGAGCTGGGGCTCCACGGCCCTCCAGGCCCCACAGTAAGCCCTCGTCCGAGAGGAGCGGCCCCTGCAGGTCCCAGAGGAGGCCCCCAGGTCTCTGTGCATCGCTGCTTCCACAGGCCGGGGTCCTGCCCTTCTCCCCAAGGACAGCCCCCACACGTGACAGTGGACGGGCCCCCGGCCTCGCCTGTCCCGCCTCACCGCCGCCCCTGCCCGACACCTGCTCTGTTACAGAGTTCTCCCCAGATGTGACACCAGGACCACGTGCAAGGCGCTCGTGGTAACGTCCCAGCCGAATGAAGGGGAGAAAGGAGAGGAGGAAAGGCAGCTGGAAAACTGTCGGCGCGATGCACGGTCCCCGCCGCCTGTCTGTGCCATCGGCCTGCCCCCTCCTCTCGAAGAACCCCCGGCAGGTGCGTTCGAACCTCTTCTAACTACGGACGAGTTGTTCCCTCCTCTCGTGAGTTTCGACGCAGCTGTCGCACTCCCGGACTCGGACGGGAAAGTGCCAATTCCAAGGCAAGAGGGGCAGAAACAATACTTATCCCAAACCATGGGCTGCTACCCCTAACTTCTGGCTGCTGAGAACAGCTCCTGGCGGGACCCTCTCCACGCTGTGCCTCCCGCGGCTCCGTCCCTCCCGCGGCTCCGTCCCTCCCGCGGCTCCGTTTCCGTCCCTCCCACGGCTCCATCCCTCCCGTGGCTGCACTTCCAGTTTCTGGAGAATCACTCGCTCTCCTGGCGGATCCTCAAACTCATGCTTTAGCCGTTCCTGAAATCCGGGTCCGGAAAGCCCTCCTGGCGCTGATCTCTGGGCCGGCCTCGCTCTCCTGGGCCCCTGACTGTTGGGGCCCTGCGGGAAGGTGGTCTGGCTCTGGGAAGGGAGCCCCACAGGACCCCCCCCAGCTCTTCCTCGAGCTTAAAATCACTGTAATGGGGATACGCAGCTGACTGCGCCATAGGACAAGGGACCTTCTGACACTTCCCCACTGGGACACACATGGCTGAGGCCGATGCCGCTCCGAGCCCAGCCCCACGAATGGGCTGGGGGGCAGGTGCAGACTCAGGAGCGAGGCCCAGTGCAGGGTTCCCACCCTTCACAGCCCCTGCAGGACAGGGCAGGGGGAGGAAAGATGCCCCTCTGTTCGGGCATCACGGGGGCTAACGGGGGGCTGCCGCCAGGGCCCGGGCAGGTCTGGGGAGGCCTTACAGGGGCAATGCCACACCGGGCTGGTGGGCAGCAAGGGACCACACCGTAGAAGGGGAGGCTGTGTGGGCCGGGCTGACCTTTGACTAAGGGGCTGGGGTACCCCACGGGGAGGGAAGGGGGAGGCAGACACTGCAGGGTCCCTGGGGGGGCCATCTGGGGGCCACGAGCTCATCAGGGTCCACCCCAGCAGCACTGAGGGCTGTGGACGCGGGAAGCCGAAGGAGGACCTACACTCCGTAAAACAAGGCCAGCCTCATCCTGGAATTAGCGGCTGAATAAAACGGGGGCAAAGCCAACTCATCTGTCAGCCCATCGGCCCGCAGGAGGGCAGGGTAGCGCGGGCACCTCCACGTGTCCGGCACCCCCAGGGAGGGTCAGCCGCACCAACACCACTCCTGATGCAACGAGGGCTTCCTGCTGCCAGGTCAGGGACACACACCCGTTAGAGTCGCAGGAAGCGCCCATGTGGGGATGAGAACGGCCCCAGCCCCCACCCAGCAGCCAAGGCGCACCTGTCCTGTGGTCGATGTGATTCAACTCGGTAGGAACCCATCACACGAGACGCTACGGAAACACAGACTAATACGCTTTGAAAACTGCCACGATGGGAGCTGAGCCAGAGAACCTGCCGGTGCTTCCCTTACCAACCTCGGTCCCCACGGGCTTCCAGAGTCTCTCCTCCAGCCCAGGGACCCTGCAAAAGGGACCTCTGCCCCCGCCTCCTCTCCACGCTCCCAAGCCTCCTCAGACGCCCCGGACACGTCTCTCTCCCTCCACCCTGCCCCACCAGCCAGCACGGCCCCTTGCGTAGAATTTAGAGAGTGACTTTCTTCCATTAAGGCCGAAAGAGTGATCGGGATCCGGACACAGTGCTTTCTGTGACTTCCCAGGTGTGTGGCCTTGGGCTAAACACTCGACCTGTCTCTACCCTCCGTCCTCCCTCTGTAATGGCACAGAAACCCTGCCCCGCCAGGCACCAGGTGGGAGAGTGTCACCTGGAGCCACCTGACCGTGCTACTTCTGTCTCCCCACCCCACCGGGCCCCCGGGAAGGGAGGGCAATGGTGTCCCTAAGGGGACCCCTGGTTATACCCACTGGTTTGGGTGGAGGGACAGAGAGGGTTCAGAAACTCCCCACAGCTCTCAACACCTCCCTCCCCTCCTCCCTCACCCGAGGCTCCTTCCGCCCCCAATCCCGAGTCTGAAACTCCCGCAGACATCCAGGAGCCCCAGATGCTGCGGCGATCAGCTGAGGAAGGCCCAGAGCACACGGTGTCCGCTCGCCCGCGCACTCTCAGAAAGCCACCGCTTGGCCCAGCTTCCCCAGCAGAACCGCCCAGGGCCGCCCAGGGGAGCCCCCCTCCTCCACAGTGAGGCAGAAGTGGGTCCCAGCGGGACAGGGGACACGGGTCACAAAATCCAGGGCACTGAGGTACGTCCCTGAGGCCACAACACCCCAGCTCCTGGTCTTGGTGCCTGCAAGGAGTTTGACGCAGGCCGTGCTTTTCTGACTCTGGTGGATTTGGACCTTGGAACTAAAATTCAAGTGTAATTTTCACCAGATACAGTTTCTTGTGTCTCAAAGCAACATCTCGTGGCTTGCTGGGTGATTCCTCCAAACCCTGTGACCGCCGGCAATGGTGTTCACGATACCCAGTCACCCGGAGCCTGTGAAGCCGGACTCGTGGCCTGACAGCAGTGCGGAGACGGGAGGCTGTGGCCCCTCGCGACCGGACACCGTTTCCTGGCATCTCCGGCCACGTGGGGCAGTGTGGGCTCAGCTCACAGTGCCCCCCTCCCACTGAACCCCAGTCCAGACCAGGGGTTCCGACAGCTCTGGAAGTGCTCTGTCCCATCCGTCTCCCTCCGAGGCCCTTCCCCACCGTCAGCCCCTCCGGTGGCTCCCGGGACTCACTGCCTGCTGGGCTCCCAGCCCACTGGGCACAAGCGGAGCTGCTCCAGCTTAGGCTGGGAACACAAGACCCCACGTCTGGAGGAGCGGGAGAGGGTTTCTGAGGGAGGAAGCATTTCGGAGGGAACCTGAAGACAAGGCCCAGTGCTCCATACAGAACGGAACCCTGCGCGCAGGGTGGCAGGAAGGCCCTGCGGGCAAAGGCACCGGGTGTGACGGTCACCCCCACCCTGAGGCAGGTGAGAGAGGCTGCGCCACGCTCTCCCCCAGGCAGGTGAGCGACCCTGGGCTCTCCACCCCACGGCAGCCACCGCGCCGGGCCTCCCCCCGCACATGTACCGAGGCCCCCCCACGTGCTCCCCCCAACCACCGTGCGGGGAGGAGCACGACCCGGGCCGACCGGAGAGAACGAGGCAACTTTTCCTATGGGGAACACAGAGTAAGTGTCCAAGCTTCTAACTCCCCAGGAAGGGCAGCCCAGCCCGCGGAGAACGCACGGGCACAGCGGTGGGCAGGCTGCGGGCAGCTCTCGCCGAGACCTCCTGAAGCCGCAGCATCCAGCACAGTCCTGGACGGCAGCCCGTGCGGCAGGCCCGCTGACCGACCGTGCTGAGCGCGGCACACAGGACACCCGCCCCGAGCAGCCAGACCCGCTCGTGGACGGAAGCTTCCTAAGTCACATCCTTCTTCCAAGGCAGGATCTGGTGCTGCCCTAACCTGTCACCCAGGCCACTGCTCCGGGTTTGCCAGCCACCCCCATCAGGCCCACGGGCGCCTCCCCTTTGCCACCATGAAGCATCCCCACCCCACCCGCTACAGCCAGCACAAAGGAGCTTCTGTCCTCATTTATTTCTATCCCATAGCTAAGGTAGAATTAGTTCTCCCCACCACTGCGGGAGGCACGGCTGGCGGGAGGGCGCAATACCAGCGAGTCACCACAAGATGGCACCACGGAGAGGCCTTTGCCCCAAACCCCAGGTAGAGCCCGGCACCTGCCACGGGAGGTGCGGCGGCGGCCCCACTCCCACGGGTCCCCTCTCCCTGGGAGCGGGGAGGGGCAGAGGGTGTGGGACCAGAGGGCCCAGCCACAGGGCTATAGGCCGAAAAGAATGCAGCCCCTCTCTTGCCCTCCACGGGGCGGGGGGGGGGGGAGAGACAAGCGTGAGGGAAGGTGCCCATCCCTGGCCCTCCCAGACCCGCAGACCCTCTGCTGAAGGCCCTGGGAGGGGACAGTCTCAAGCTACCCAGGTGGTTCCTGCAAGTCCAAGGCGAGCCTCATGGCAGGCAACTCCCTCCCAGACCCCCGTCACACTCGGGCTGGCTGTGACCACCACACACGGGACCAAAGTGCCCAAGTTCTCAGTCAGAATAGGAGGCTGAGTGATGACGCTAGACAGCCTGGGGACAACCTGGGGACAGCCTGGGAACCCTGCTTTAGGGACAGCCTGGGGACAGCCAAGGATCCCGGCTCCAGGGACAGCCTGGGGACAGCCCGGGAGCCCCGCTCCAAGGACAGCCCTGTCCTGCTTCAGGACTTGTGGCAAGTCACCAGGGCCCACAGGGCTGAGGGCCCCTCATGCAGGAGAGACTCTGTTCCCTACCACGCTAGTTCTCCCACTGCCAGTATCAAAGGCATTTTGAGCATTTTCAAAAAAGCAGCTGTTTGAACCAAGAACAAAAGTATGTTGAGATAAAGATTACAGTACATATTTTCTTTCAAAACTGCAAAATGGTCGGGGCGCCTGGGGGGCTCAGTGGGTAAAGCCTCTGCCTTCGGCTCAGGTCGTGATCTCAGGGTCCTGGGATCGAGCCCCACATCGGGCTCTCTGCTCAGTGGGGAGCCTGTTTCCCCCTCCCTCTCTGCCTGTCTCTCTGCCCACTTGTGATCTCTGTCTGTCAAATAGATGAATAAAATCTTTTTTAAAAAATGCAAAATGGTCCCAAATACAAAGTCCTTTTAGAAATGAGCACAAAAAGTGTGAGGTCACAGAGAGCCGACTCTGCCATATGCGTGTGTCACCACTTGCTGTGTCTCCAGTGTCAGGCCCAGGCTCTGCCACACGGAACAACTTAGCAGCAATCCCCAAAACAAGACGCCGATAAGCAAAACCACCCTCAAAGAACTGAAACCTCCAGAAAAGGGGGAAGTACGAGGTTCTTCAGTTGAGCAATGAGGATCTCCAACCATGAATGTCCCCCAAGAGGTCAAGTACTTCGGTGGCTCTTGTGTTTCCAAAAGACCTCCCGCTGTAAGGTCTTCTCACTGATTTAGGCTGAGCCTTATACTCTCCAGACGGAGCCCTCTGGTTTTTGTTTCCTTCCCTTATGAATTCTCAAACGAGCAACTCAGAGAAACTCTGCCTGAGTCATGGGCCAGGGATACCTCCCCAAGGTTTAGAGGCAGGGGTCAGGACTGAGCCAGGACCCGGCAGAAACTGATCCTGCTAAGAAACGCAGCAGAAAGCATCCTGCAGGCGTCCTGAAACTGGCCCCCGTGATTTCAGCAGGTCCAGCAGGACCCGGCTTCAACGCGCTCCCTTCAGGCCTGCCCAGGAGAGCTTGGGGCTTGCATCGAGATGGGCCCTGCAGACCAGATGTCTCAGCCCGTCCTACACCTCTGCTTCCCTCCCAGAGAAGCAGCTGGTCATGTCCCCATTTAAAACAAGGAACGAAACGGGATTCTTCCCAGAAAAGGCCCCAAACACCACATTACTTGGGCCTCTCACATCCCCGCAGTTCACTGGAGGTAAATTAGGGAGAGAAAGGGAAGGAGATGCTGGTCCTAAGGCCCCAAAGCATGGCTTTGGGCCTCAGTTCTGCCCCGTATGAAGCATCTCTCAGCGTCTCCATGCCCCTGTGTCCTCACAAGCACCCCACTCTCCTCAGGGCTGGTTTCGTCACCCCCAAGAGAAGAAAAGCCTTTTGAGGCCTTTCAACCAAAAAGATTTTAAAAAAAAGAGAATAAAAGTATATGAATAACCAAGTATGAGAGTAAAACTACAAAATAAAAGCAAATGCATATACATGGACAGAACAGACCCAAAGACAGCGCCTTTCGACGGCACGAGCAGAGCGGCATCATCCACAAGCAAGGACACACTCCGTGAGTCGTGACAGACATATTTGCTGGAACGACAAACAGAACACGGATACACTGTATTTGTTTTTTGTTGTCGTTGCTGCTGTCAAAGTTAACTCTCTCCGCTCATTTTAGGATTTATTTTTCAATATTATACTGCCTACAGTTCGAGAAGTCTAGATTTGTTAATAAAACCAGCAAACCTCTTAACTCTCCACACCTTTCCTACTCCCTGCAGGAAAGCATTTTCAACGCCTTCCACTGAACCTTTCGGTTTTCATCTCCGTATCTCTGAGCGACACACCCCTGTTGCTACTTCTCAAGTTTTCAGATTTAGGAATTATCTGACTCCCTACACCGTGCAAGGTGGGGACTTACCTGTCTATCCCATCAAGATAGCCAATGCCCTCCCCTCTGCCCCGCACACATGTTCTCTGTACTCCTGTTTAGTTTCAGTACAATTTTTACCAGGTTAATATTAGACACTTACAACATTATGACTTTGCAAATACTATTCCCGGCTAGACCATGGGGTATAGTGTGATTAGTATTCCTTTCTCATGCTCCTTTTTGTTTTTCCCAGACTTATAAATAAATGCCTTGTTTGCTTGGTTTCCAGAGTCTGGGCACTTCATGTTGTCTTTTGTGTGTGTGGTTTTTTTGGTTTAGTTTTTTGGGGTTCTGGGGGGCACCCATCTTTGGTCATAGGCTTTTTGTAAGTGTCTGGTGATCCTGGGCTGCCTACTAATACTTAATAAGGAGGCAAAACGAAGCTCGTTGGGAGCTCTGTGAGCCTGGGGCATTGCTGACAGTGTCAGTACAGGCAATCACACTCGGCTACTTCACTGGGCAAACTTTCATCCTTGTTTCCATTTCCCTGGAAGCAGAGTAAGAAACTACCACACTGGGGAAGGGAGACAAGAAAGGTCGGGCTTCCAGTGAGTGTGCCGTCGGGCCGGCTCTCACCGTGCGCGCCTGGAGCACGGGTACTCCATGGAGAAACCGTGGGCACAGAAATGACCACGCTCGTGGGAATCATCCCACCGAGGGTAACTGGGCGTCCCTTTGTACCCCAACTGTCCTTCCTTGGACACCAGTTGGGGCTCCTGTGGCAGGAGGGGTGGGAAGTGAGGCAGTCAGTCTTCTAGAACTTTCGGTCCTGCCAGAGGGCAGTATCAAAGGATCCCAATGAGGGGCAGGTCCAGTGGGGGGAGGGGCGTGCCCCAAAGGGATGAGGCCAGAGCATCGGCACCTGTCAGACTCGGGTCTCCAACGACCTGAAATATTAAAAATCCACTTGGATTGGAACACATCGGATTAAAAATAAAAACACACCTACATAGCACCCGTACTGCCTTTCATATCAAGTGGCTAAGTAGAGTAAGTAAAGACCGTTTTCACGAGAGAGGCATTTTCGTGTAAATACTCCGAGGGGCCAGACAGGAAAATATTCTAAAAGTGTATCCACTGCTCGGATAGCTGAAATTTAACCTTCAGACACTCTACTTAACAAACAGTCCCCCCAAATGTCGTGAATTTTGCCGAAAGGAAAAAAAAATTTCTTCTGAAGCCAACATCTCGACCACCTTCGGGCCAACTCATCACGTGTCCAACAGGAGCGTGAACCCGTACACACTTTACACGGACAGAACCGACGCTTGTAAACAGCATTCACCTTTTCCCACTGTTTCCACGCTTCGAGTTTGTGCAGATTTTAGTTTTTTCTTTTGGTGTATTGCTCTGTGTTTATCAAATATACAACGCCTCAAAACCTCACAGGAAAACTTCTTGACGTCACAACAAAACGACCACCATAAAAATCAGTGGGACCATCTATGATCACCAAGTGGATTTCCCTGAGACTCAGAGCCATCTCGACATAACGTTCCATGGGTCAAGTCAATGCAGATCCCATAAAAACAACAAAACTGCATTAACCTCTGGTCTCTGGTTTCATTTAAGACCGAATTGAAGAATGATTGGAAGCCACTGTCCTTGCAAGCTTCCGGTTTCCCACCACGGGCAGCATGTCTCCAGCAGCTGAGACACGCCCCAGGAGCCACAAGACGCGGCGGCAGCCCCTGCAGCCACAGACGCGGGCAGGCATCAGCTCACTAACCCGGAAGTTTTTTTAAATTCTCGGGAGACTTACCACTGAAGTTGTTGGGTTGAGGGTTTTTCTGTAGTGGGAGATTTTTAACTACTGATTCAACCTCCTTACTACTTAAAAGTCTATTCAGATTTCTTATTTCTTTGAAATTTAACCACCATGGTATGTTTTGAGTTTATCGGGATTTGTGCATTTCATCTAGGTTACCCAGTATCTTGGGGTGTAGTTCTTCATAGTATTGTCTTGACCCTTTTCATTGCTGGGGAATCAGAAACTCATTTTCATTTCTGACTCTGGTAACTTGAGTCTTCTCTCTTTTTCCTTGGTCTACCTGGCAAGAGGTTTGTCAATTTTGTTGATCTTTTTAAAGAACAAACTTCTGATTTCACGGGTCTTCTCTATTGTTTTTCTACTCTGTT
Organism: Eira barbara; assembly: GCA_020311275.1. Lineage (NCBI taxonomy): Eukaryota > Metazoa > Chordata > Mammalia > Carnivora > Mustelidae > Eira > Eira barbara. Next base: position 10,535,705 of record JAHRIG010000128.1, read on the forward strand.
TCACTCACCTCTGCTCTCATCTGGTTTAGTTTGCTCTCCTTTATCTAGTTCCCTAAGTTATAAAGTTAGCTTGTTGATTTGAGACTTTTCCTTTTTTTTAATGTAGCAATTTATAGCTACAAATTTCCCCTTTAGCACTACTTTCACTGTGTCCCATAAGTTTTAGTAAGTTGTGGTTTTGTTTTCATTCATCTCTAAGTATTTTCTGATTTACCTTTTGATTTGTTCTTTTATCTACTGGTCGTTTAAAAATGGATTGTTTAATTCCCACAATATTGTGAATTTTCCAGATTTTGCTATTGATTGGCCTCATTGGAGAAGATACTCTGTCTAATCCCTAACTTTTAAAATCTATTGAGACTTAACTTGTGGTCAAACACACGGCCTATCCTGGAAAATGTCCCATGTACACTTGAGGAGAATGTGTGTGCTGCTGTTAAGTGTTCAACGAGTGTCTGCTAGAGCTAGTTGGTTTATAGTGTGTTGAAGTCCCCTGTCTCCTTACTTGCCTTCTGTCTGGTTGTTCTATCCATTATTGTGAGTGCAGTATTCAAGTCTCCAACAATTATTGTTGAATCGTTTCTCCCTTCAATTCTGTCCGGCTTTGCTTCATGCATTTTGATGGTCTGTCATGAGGTGCATGTTTATAATTGTTGTATCTCCTTGTTTTATTGAACCTTTTATTAATATACAATGTTCTTCCTTGTCTCTTGTAAATTTTTTATTTAAAGGCTATTTTTCTGAAACTAACATAGGCACCTTTGCTCTCTTTTGTTTACTACATGCATGGAATATCACTTTGCACCCTTTCTCTTTCAACCTTTTGCGTCTTGGGATTCAAGGGAGTCTCTTGCAAACATCATATAGTTGGAGCATGTGTTTTATCCATTCTGCCATTCTCTGCCTTTTGAATGGAGAGTTTAATACATTTACATTTAAAGCAATTACTGATAAGGAGGAACTTCCTTCTGTCATTATGCTATTCTTCTGCTATGTGACCTATAGCTTTTTTGTTCCTCATTTCTCGCATTCCTGTCTTCTTTTCAATTTAGTCGATTTTTTATAGTGAAATACTTAAATTTCTTCTTCATTTCCTTTTGTGCATATTCTATAGTTATCTTTTTTGTGGTACCATGGAGATTACTTTAAACATCTTAAAATTATAGCATTCTAATTAAATTTATAGTAGTTTAATATCAGCAGCATATAAAAATTCCACTCCTTTATAGTTCTGTCCCCACCCCTTTCAGTTGCTGATGTCACAAAATTAAATCTTTATACATTATATGCCCCCCAAAATAAATTAATATTTTTAAATGCATTAGTTGCCTAAATTAAGTAGAAAAGAAGATTTGGAGTTACAAACCAAAGTTATAGTAATACTAACGACTGCTTTTCATTAATACTAGCTTTTACACTAGTAACTGGGGTTTTGCTTTAAAGGTCTTAGTCTCCTACATAAAGTAGAAAACAAAAGGTATGGTTATAAACCATCGTTACAAGAATACTAGCTTTTACATTGCCCGTGTGTTACCTTTTCTGAGATCTTTACTTCTCCAAACAGCTTCAGGTTGCTGTCTAGTGTCTACCGTCTACTCTCATTTCACCTTGTAGGGTTCCCTTTAGCGCAGCTACTGGTCATGAACCCCTCAGCCTTTGTTTATCTGGGAATGTCCTGATCTCTCCCTCACTTTTGAAGGACAGTTTTGCAGGAGATGGAATTCTTGGTTGACAGCTGTTTTCATTCAGCACTTTGAATACAGGGACCCGGGATCTTCTGGCCCCTAAAGTTTCTGATGAGAAATCTGCTGATGTTCTTGCTGGGGATCCCTTGCATGCAACAATTTGCATCTTTCTTGCTGCTTTCGAGATTCACTCTTTGGGTTTGGCTTTTGAAAGTTAGATTATACTGTTTCTTGGTGTGGATTTCTTTAGGTTCATCTTACTTAGGAGTTTATTGGCCTTCTTTTATATTTATTTTTGTGTCTTTCATCAAATTTAGGGAGTTTTAAGCCATTATTTATTTCTTCAGATATTTTCTTTGCCCCTTTCTGTCTTCTACTGAGATTCCCACAATGGGTATTTTGATCTGCTAAATGGTATCCTACACATCGCTTAGGCTCTGTTCACTCTTTCTCAAGTGCTTTTCCTTCTGTTCCTCAAATTCAATAATTTTCATTGTCCTGTCTTCAGGCTCACTGATTTGTTCTTCTGACTGCTCAGATCTGCCTTTGAACCCCTATAGTAAAAATTTTTGTTGCAGTTATTGTACTTTCCAGCTCCAGAATTTCTTTTCATGTTTTCTATCTCTTTATTGAAAGTTTCGCTTTGTTCACACATCATTTTCCTGACCTTTTTCCTCATCTTCCTTTAATTCTTTAAGCATTTTTAATTAAGACAGTTGCTTTAAATTCTTTAGCTAATAGATCTACCATTGGGTTTTTTTCAAGGACGCTTTCTGTTGACTTATCTTTATTTTACCTTTGAATGGCCCATACTCTCCTGTTTCTTTGTTCGTCTTGTGATTTTTGTTGTTGTTATTGTTGCTGCTGTTGTTGTTGTTGTACACTGGACATATGAATCTAATAATGTGGTAATTCTGAAAATCATATTCTCCCTTCCCATAATTCCCTGGGTCTTGTAATTTTTTTTGGTTATAGTTTTTGGTTTAATTGTGGTAGGCTGTCTCTGCACCAAGGATCACCCTGAGGTATAATATATTTTCCCCATATATCTAGTTGTTTTTGAATTTTCTAGTCTTTAATACCTGTCTCTCAAAAGGTGAAAGGTGACAAATGAAGGGAGTAAAGGCAGGGTACTGACCCTTTAAATCCCATGTAAGTCACTTAAGCCGGGGGGGGGGGGTGTGCAACATCAACGGCCACCCATCTATTTGTCTGTATGATTGTGATCAGAAGGAGCAATCAGGCATTAGAACTCATAGCCCCAGGATTTGAAAGACAGGGTCCTTTTTATCCACACTGGCCTGTACAAGCCATATGCAAATATTTCCAGAACACAGTCTGGAAAGTCCCTGGAAGTCCCTGCCTGCCAGGGACTGAAGGCGGGAGACAGGTAGCTGCTCCAGGACTAAACTGAAATTTAGCTGAAACTGACCAAAATTAATCCTAATTTACTCTCCAAGCCTTCCCCTGGAAGTTTTAGCCTTCGACAGACTCCAGAGTTCTGAAATAGTCACTCAGACAGATTTTGACCAGTGCAGCTACTGTCCAGGTGGGAGAGAGTTTCCTCGTGCTTCCTGCTCTGTCGTCTTCCTAGAATCCTCCCGATTTTTTTTTAATAAAACTTATCCCCTCAACTGAAACTTAGACTTCTCCAAGGATTCTCAGACTTGAGTTATGACTGAATAGCGCTAGACAATTTTTGCATGTAATTAGACGGTATGTGATTTAGTCTTTTGTGGACAGACGTAAGTGATCCCCAGTCACTCTTGTAATAACTATAATCTCCCTTGACTTGGCCTGAACTACCACTCCCTCTGCAGGGCTATGGGGGCCAACAGAGAATAACAACGGGCCTGAACTTCCCAGGTACTGCTGTCTCTGAAATGACACTTTGCAAGTAGGACTGTTGGAAAATTAGTTGGAATTTTCACATCTTGTAATTGCAGATACAGTTATAGTACAGGGTCTTCCCTGAGATAATAAGGAATTATCCTTCACAACAGAACTAAAATAGGGTCCTCAGGTGCCTGCCTGCCATTAGTGCCATTTCCCAGGACACACCTTCCTACCTCATGGCTGAATTCAGGTTGGCTGAAAACTGTGCCAACCAAAAGATACAACTCCTTTCTAAGGCTCCATGCACAGTGGACTGATGGCCCGGCTCCAGCCCGACAGGTCAGCCCGCAGTGTGGCTTCTTGTGTCTCAGACTGTGCATGGGGCAGAGCACGTCGGAGTTCCCGTTCTCCTTCCTGTGCATTTCAGGTTACTGACCAAGAGTGTGATTCAGAGTGCCAGTGGTTTATCCACCTCCAAAGTCCTTTCTCATATGACACCTCTGCAGTCACTGCAGACAGGCAGAAAACCAGACACTCCTCCTGCAACCCAGTTACCTTGCTCTGGTCTCCGTCCCATCGGGCTCCCCAGGAGGCTACCGCGGCAGGTGCCTTTTTCATTTCAATCCACCTTGACCCTCCACGTGCATTCGGCACGTGCAGCACGAGCGCCGAGGTGCCACCCGCAGCAGAACGGTAACTGCAGGGGAAGGGGGAACTCGCCCTTCCACCCCACATCTCTGCCATCAAGCAGACGTGCACGCATGTGGACGTTACCCAGAGGACTACACGCATCACGCATGGGCCGCCGGAGAGAGGAAACGCAGGACATGTCCACTTTCCATTTGTAAAAGTGTGTGCAAGGGGAAATGTTCCTTTCCATCCAGTCACCGTGCGTCACTAGTATCTTCTCTTGATGGCTGCAGATTCTAGGTAAATTTCAGGGTTTGCAGTAATTGAAGAGAAGACAGAACTGGGGGTCCCGTACCAAATAAAAAACGAACTTGAGAGTTTTCTCAAGACCTAAGTGGATTATCCATGGTTCTCCCCTCTGGGTCCCAGAACGGGGGCTTCAGTTCTTCACCAGCCAGACGTGAGGGGTGGGTTAAGACCAAGGGGTTGCTGCCTCTTTCCGGTGACAGGACAGAGCTCGTGACTTGAAAGAAAAGCCAGACTTCCCCATTCCTATCTTTCCAAGGCCCGCACGGACTCATATTCGGTGTCAAAGGGTGCCAGGAAGACTCCAGGGCTGGCCCAGCGGCCTCACCTGCAACTTCTCTTTCCTTCCAGAGCGCAGGACTCCGTGTGTGTCTACTTTAAAATGCTCTCAGAGATCAGCTCCCACTACAACAGGACGGCTGCGGCAACCTGGTCAGGACAGTTCTGCTCCTCTGAGAACTTCACTGGTTTTTCCTGTTCCTGTCACTTAAGGGTAATGACAGAGCCTTCCAAAAACACAATAAAAGGTGTTTTGGAGCCAAAACTAAATATGCACTTTTCCCCACTCAAACGGAAAGCTGAGCTTTTCTGGTGCAGGGCAGGAAGGCAAAGAGCGCGTGCGTGAGGAAAGCTGTGAGTCAGAGGTCAGAGATCCAAAGGCAGCTGGGGGAGAAGCCAGAAGGTACACTGACCTCCCAGAAGAGACCAGGAGCTGAATCTTAGCTCAGGAGATGGGGCCTACGTTCGTCTGTGGGGCGCCACGGCAAGTGCCAGGTGCGAGGGCTGAGGACGCTACACATCCGCTTGTCAAGGAGTCAGCAGGGCTGCTTTCTGGTGAGGCCTCCTCCTTATACAGTCAGCTGTCTCCACCGGTGTCCTCACATCACTACCCCCGTGTCTGCCTGTGTCCAAACTTCCCCTTTCCAGAAGGGTAACAGTCATATTTGGGTTAGGGTCCACCTGCTGACCTCATCTCAACCGACTACATCTGCACCAACTCTATTTCCAGATAAGGTCACGTTCTGAGATACTGGGGGTTAAGATTTCAATATGTAAACTTTGGGGGGAGACACGACTTAGCCCAGAATAGCGCATGGCCCAGGAAAGGTGAGGAGCAAAGTTGCTCATGACACAGTTTGTTTCCTTCACACCACTCCCGGTTTCACACATCCCCATCGAGTATGCGGGGCCCTCAAGATTTCCTGCTACTCTGTTCCCCCACATGCTTGCAATGTCCCAGAATGTTCTACGTGAGCCCTTCCCAAGGCGGCCAGCATGGCCTTCTGCCCGTTTCTGTTGAGACACCTCTCCCTGCTCAGAACCTTTCCCATTAGAGCATCGTGACGCCTTCACGATGTGCACGTGGGAGGCAAAGCAGGGCCAAATGCGCATCCGGGCACGTTACAGGGACAGACCTGCCCCGGCAAAACTTCACGCATCAGAACCTTGGACAGGGCCTCCCAAGCAAAGCAAATAAAGCACCCTTTTATGCTAACGACACAAATTACACCAAAACGCCTGTGGGGGGATTTCCTTTTGTGCACAGATTTTAAGAACAGTAATTCCAGGGTATGACCGAGACAGTACTTCTCCTTCCTGGCTGCCCAAGGGAATGGACGGCCACGTGCAGAGTGATTCTGTTCTCCCGGGCAGCAGTTTCGAGAACCTGTAGCCAGAGGACGCCCCTATTCAACTCAGACTCCTGAGAGTGAGAATTTTTTCACCACGGAGAGATGCACTTAGAAGGGCGAGCTGGGGCGAGAGCAGTGGGCGATGTGAGAGGCTCAGGAGTCGCACCCGGAAGAGCCACAGGACTGACAGGGCTTTCGCGTTCCCCAGAGCTCCGCAGGTCCGACTCCCGGACAACGCACTTCGGGAAAAATCAACAACGATCGAAAGGGAGCAAACGCACATTCGACTCACCTCTTAGGTTAAATAAAAATTCAACGAATCCATGTAATACAATTTGAAGGGCAGGTGAAAAGTCACGAGTTCTCTGGGACTTCGCGTGTGTGAATGCTCGTGCATCCACCCAAAAAGAGAAAAAATGACGAGACACACGTGAAAACGGGAACGTGACACGGGTGGAGAGCCCACCGCGACCCAACCCTTGCAGATGCTGTGAGTCCTCTAAATCCTCAACAGACACCACCGTGACAATAAGAAAAGTCAGTTTGACGAAAACCACGTAATTAGAGTGTACTTCCCCCAAAGATTTTAGATGTGGATCCTCTCACTGCGGCGTGATATCCCGATGCCACGGCAGGAAGAGCAGCGGTAGGCAAGAACACGAGAAAGAGAAACAGGAGTTGGCACGAGGCGGTGCCAGGCAAATCACCGAAGCAGGTTCACGATAGGAGTGCGGTGACCAGAGGCACTGGCAGGAGTCGCCACGAGGAGGCAACTCAGCCCCTTACTGTGACAACTGCCCACAACAGGCCTGAGGACAGGTCGCAACCCATCACCTTGTTTCACGAGGAAGCGGGCTCCCTCCTGCCCCTGCAGGGATGCGTCGCACCTTGGCCGGTTGTCTCTGGAATGGGACACGGGCCTGAGGTGTGGATGCAGACATCTCCAAGCCCACGCAAGGACAGGCCCTCCCAGGGGACCCCGGCTCCGGCACTTGCTTGGCGGCATTCCCTGAGTCGAGTTTCCGTGTGGGCCTTCGACAGCCCGTCGCTGCGCAGACATATCCACGGAGGCCGGTCTCAAGCAGGCCGTTGGCACCCCACTCCCACCCCCAGGAAGCTGTGCTGGGGCCTTTCTCTGCCCAGAAGAGGGCACGGTGAACCCTCTCAGCCGGGGGTACACACGTCCCACATCCCCTTCCCCACGAGGCAGACGCGGGAGCTCAGGCTAGACGTGGCCACAGAGCCTGCTCCAAATCCTTCCCTTCGGCTGCGAGCCAGGGCTTGGCCTGGAGGGATGAGGTCTCCTTATTTAGGACGCCTGAAAAGCTCTCCAGAACTGGCCTCCGGAGGACACGGCTTCTCCCACGTTCTGCCTCCCTGATACCCAAACGGAGCTGCGGGCCTACCCCTAACCGGCAGGAGAAACAACAGATTTTCAAGAGTTTTTCCAACGAACGGTATTTTATCGACACAACCCTCCCTGCACAAGATAGGGTTTATCTGGTTCTATGGTAGCCGCTAGCTTCTGAAAGTACTCAGAATGTATTTTTCTGACCTCAACCAAATTCGTGTTCTTTCCAATCTTCAAAAAAAAGCCAGACCCACCTGACTACGGAGGCTCTGCTCAGGAAACCCGGAACCTTCCCAACTGCGAGGCAGAAACGCTGTGCAAGGGGCAGAAATGATGGGACACCCCGTCACGTGGGACCGTCACGTGGGACCCAAGAGGCCCGTTTTTCACGTGAAGGAAGGCCTGTACACAGCTGGGGCACACCTGAGCGACCACTACCTCCAGCGGCGACCCCAACGGCAGCTCCGTGACGCCCCGGCTGTGTGACCGCTCAGGTGACCTGGTGGACGCGGGCTCCCTCTCCCAGGGCTGTGCTGTCCACACACCTTTAAAAGGTCACTGCTGAACCGACAGCGGCTGCTTCCTAAGCTCAGCATCCCGCACACGCGCCTCCTGCACTCGAACCTCATTCCTCCCGTCCCTGTTTGCTTTTCCGGCTGGTGTCCTTCACCTGGTACCGAACGGCCCGGACAGCAGAGCTTCAGACGCACACGGACAAGTGACTTTAAGCAAACCATCTGGCCTCCTCAGCTGTGCAGTGGAGAAAACACCGCAGGCACAGAACGGACAGCGCGGGTCCTGGCCCGCAGTTAGTACTCAGCTACCGGCTGAGTGTTCTTTCCCGAGCCAGTACCCCCCCGCCACAGAGTAAGGGGCCCCGGAAGGAGGAGTGGCAGGAAACCTCCCTGGCCAGCCCCCCCCCCGGAGTTCAGACGTTAGGCGAGCTCAGCCCTGGGGTCCTGGGCCCACAGTAAGATCAAAGAACCCCGAGAGCCCCGGCACAGTGCCACCATGACCCTGACCGGGAAGCCTGTGCTCACGGTTCCAAAAACCTTGATCCTGAAATGTCATGTTGCTAAGTAGGACGGAGACTGAATTTGCATTTATTTGCAAACAAACCTTCAAGAGCGTGAAAGCAAGATGCCTCCCACAAAGGTTACCACCAGGGGCCTGGAAGGGCACGTGTGCAGGCTCCGTGAGGCTCCTCCTTGTTTCCGAAGTCCAACAGGAAAGGGACATGCGCAGATAGAATCACAAAGGCACCGACATGGTGCGATTTTATTCATTAAGTCACACTGACATCTGGTGGTCTTTGTGTCAGAGAGGAAATGCCTCTTGGTTCTGTCATCGGAACATGTCTTTACAGTTTCTTTGGGATTGAAACCAAACACCACCAGAGGCAGCAGAAAATATTAATAAAATAATGAAAAAATGGGGGCACCTGGCTGGCTCAGTGGGTTGAAGCCTCTGCCTTCGGCTCGGGTCATGGTCTCAGGGTCCTGGGATCGAGTCCTGCATCGGGCTCTCTGCTCAGCAGGGAGCCTGCTTCCCCCTCTCCCTCTGCCTGCCTCTCTGCCTACTTGCGATCTTTCTCTGTCGAATTAATAAATAAAATATTAAATAAAATAAAATAATGAAAAAATTAATAAGAATACATTTAAGCATATTTTTAATTTTAATAAGCCAAAAGAATAAAGCACAATTTTCTTCTTCCTAGGCCAGAGCTTGTTAAAGCAGCTTACACTGCAGTAGGTCCGTCCACAGTAGAATGTTTCAAATGGAATTTTAGGAAGAAGATGATCTGTCCCCAAGGGCGCGAGCCCACGGGCCTCTCTCCGGGGAAAACTGTTTGCTCACATTCCGCAGGAAGCTCTTCTACTCTTTCGGAGTGAAACCGGGACAAAGTAGGTATTCGTTACTTATTTCTGCAAAATGACTTTTATTACTAAGTACGGCGCGCAAAAACCGCCGCTGCCGCCAGCCAGAGGCAGGCAGGTTCTCCCGCAGCCGCTGCTGCTGCCATCTCCGCGCTGACGGAAGTGCCCAAGAGCACAGAGGTGCAAGCGGCTGAGACTGGGCTGCGCACAGGAATGTAGGAAGCATCACAAAGTAACCCTCTGAAGGTCAAGAACGCCCCTGGAGGTCCGGAGAGCAGCGAACATCTGGTTGGCTTTTTCCCTCACCTGCCCAAGGGCGGGGGTGTGGCAGCGGCCGGCCCAGGGCTCCTGCAAACCCAGATCTTGGGACGAAGAGGGGCCCTTGCGGATGTGCAGACCCCCCCAACATTTCCCGCAGGACCTAAGAAATATTTTAAGAACTGAAGTGAGGAGCTGAGAAAAATGTGTTGACATCGCCTGTCAAAAAATCCAGTTTTAAGAAGAAAGAAAGCTGTTGCCTCTTTGAGTAGATGCCATGCACTTGTCTCGAACGTTTCCTGAAAACCGCAAGAGATGGGGAGCCCGCCTACGTGGCGTCACCCACTCCAGACGCTCATCTGAGCAGTGTTCTGACTCGGTCCGGGGTCCAAATTTCACCCGGGACGTCCTCCAGTGGTGGCAAATATGAACCTGAGTGCATTGGCTGACGACCGCCAGGGTCTCTGAACACCTTCCCTCTCTGGCACCATTTAAGAAAAACACGGTTACTTCCGAGTCACCTCTGCCCACGGCCGCTCACCTTCAGGCATGTGCTGAGCAGGAACTCCCACCCAAGACCACCATCCTCTTTCCATCGTCCTCTCCCCACCACCAGAGCATCAACCTCACACGATAATGAGAACGTGTATGCTGTCCCCTGGGGTGGGAGGGGCAGGAGGAGGAGACCCGGAGGCCAGGACACCAGATGCCATCAGCATCCTGCCAGGGAACTATACACAAACAAGTCTCTCTACTGCCACAGAATGAGAGTGGTGGAGTAGATGCGGACCCCCAGTACTGGCTACGGATCCCCCTGGCTACAGATCCCTCCGGCTACAGATCCTTCCAGCTACAGATCCCTCCGGCTACGGCTCTAGGATCCCTCTGGCTATGGCTCTAGGGCTCTGGGGAGCATGGCGGCCAACAAATGGCAGAGCCTCCCAGTGCGTCCCAAACAGGCCAAAGGCTTTGAGCAAGACCAACCTCTCCAAGCATCGTTTCCTCAAAGCTGAAGTGAGAACAATGCCAGTGGCTCTGTAGTCCTTTGGGAATAGGGTTCTGCAATGGGTTGAACAGTGTCCCCACAAGATTTATGTCCAATCAGAACCTCAGAATGTGACCTTACATGGAAATAGGGTGTTTGCAGGGGTTATTAGTCAAGCATCCTGAGACAAAATCATCCTGGGTTTAGGGCAGGTCCACATTGCAAGGACTGGTGTCCCCTTCTAAGAAGAGACACACAGAGCACAGAAGAGAAGGCGTGTGACCACCCAGGGTCATTAGGTCCCCATGCGATGGTGCGGGACAAACGTCCCACGAAGACACGGAACTCACCCTGTGAGAAGCCACTTTCATGGCGTCCTGCCTCCGCGACTTGACAGCCTGGGCTGTCCTAAAACAAACGGGACCCCCTTCTCTTTGGGCAATTTCCTCCTCACTGTTGCAGGCTCTCCCAGGACCCCGTTTTTCTCCGTTATCTCCCCAGCATCCAGCATGATCTTCTTATGGAGCAAAGAGTAATCCGCGGATCTGGGGACAAGCCAGCCAACTAACTCAACACGTACACCACGAGAAAAACTCGACTTCGCTCTTGTGTCCCACATTTCTTTGAGGTTTTTCTGCTGGCGGTGGGGGTTGTTTTTCCCGTACCTGCATGAGGATGTATGAAGGCCCAAGGTTTTCCCCTGAAATTCCAGGGCGGGCCGTCAGAGCCTCTCTTGGCTACGGGTCGCTCGTGGCTGCTTCTTCCACGTGAGCTCTTCCCAGCGAGGTTTCCGCGTCCTCCTAGGCACCCCTTGTCATCACTCTCCCCAACAGCACGGAAGGACTAAGAGGGCACACCTGCCCCGGTCGGCTCAGAGCGGCGGGGCCACCCTTGGGCAGCCTGCCAGGCCTGGGGTCAGACCTCACCACGGTGAGGGACCAGTCCTTGGCTCCTGCAAGAAACCGCTTTGAACCGGCCGAGTCATCCCTCAAAGGCTCGACCAGGCTAGGTTTAAAGGTCCCCGTTCCTGTCCCATCCAGAGTTGGATGGAGGCAGCTCAGGAACTAGCTCCCCAGACCCCTGACCGTCCACACTCAGCTCCGGGTGTCTCTGGGACCAGGCTGAGGGCCTGGAACCACGAGGCCAGTGGCAGGGCAGCTTCCTGCTGGATCCGTGCCCGAGAGATCTGTCTCGGAAGCTCACCTGAGCTGTGAGGAAGGACCAACAGCCACGACGGTTTGCAGCCGCTGGGTCTGCAAATGCAGCTACGAACGGGAGGGCTCATACTTGTCATCCCAGGGACCTACGCAATGTCCTGCCTTAGCAGCTGCTAGGAACCTCACATTTGTAATCAACTCTAATTAGCATCTGAAAACAGCTATTTTCAGGCCAAGAGACCAGCACTCATCAGTGTATTGTCTGTTAATAAAATGTCCTATCCAGTACCAGGAAGCTCATTATCTTTAAAAATACAGAGTCTGCTTATTGCACAAGGCTGGCGGATGCTGGGTGTTCTCTAGAGGACCACAGCATGGGAAGATCACAGATAAGACGTGGCGGTCGCTCCACACCTTAGAGACGGGTCTGCGTGCTCCGCCCGCCGCAGGCAGATCTCCTCCGGACTGCCGAGAGCGCGGGGACCAAGGAAAGCTCCCAGATGTCCCCAGCGGTGTGGCAGCTTCTACCCAATGCACTCACTGTTCCCACCGGGGCAGCAAGGCCGCCTGGAGACCTACCACCACCACCCTCAATTCTACTCCAGGCGAAGGGCCAAGGTGCCTGAGGAAAGCCCCTTCTGATTCCCAACAGGTGATCACCTGCCCACCGACCCCCACATGCCAGTAACCGGGGCTGTTGTCGGAGAAGATCAACACCGATGTACTCTCCCTGCTGAAAGCACTCTGTACTTCACATTGGGAAACTCAGCCAACCGTCAATCCACTACAGTCAAGGGGGTTGGAAAAACCACCACCCAGGCCTATGCTGCCCACCTCAGGAGCCCAAGGCAAGAAGCTACCCCAGAGGTCAGGAGCGCTCTGGAGTCAGGGCTCCCTTGCAAGCTGGGCTCTCTTCTAGAGGTCAGGGCTACCCTGAAGTTCCAGCCTCATGCACAGAAGTCATGACCCCCTTGGAGTTCCAGCTGCCCGCTCCCAGGTCAGGGCCTACCCAACCCCCATCCCACAGAGGACAGACTCCCCCGCTGCCCTGGAGGTCAGTGCAGAGGCCCTGGGGGGCACCCAGCCAGGTAAGCACCCTGTGGTCTCTCTGGGTATAGAGTCTATGTAACCCAGGTAAGGCAGTCTGCGGCCCCCATGCCCCGACGGTGCTGTGCACATGACATGGGCTCCCGCGTGTCTGGACCTGGGGGAGGCCCAGTCAGCAACCCCACCCAGGCCTTTCCCTCAAAGGCGAGTCCTGCTCCACGGTCCATAGAGCACACACCTGTTTCCTTATTCCAACCTAACAGAGCAAGAGCCGGTTAAAGACCTAGTAGATAAGCTACAGCAAGAGACCAAATTTGGACTCAAGTTTAGCTCAGGATTGAAACAGTCCTTGGTACCTTGTTTGTAATAAGCTGTAGGGGCGTGAGACAAAGGAAGAGAAGCCAAGGGCTAGCGAGCCTGTAAGTTTCTCCACAGCTCACTTAGCATCTGAACAAAGTCCACACCAACACGAAGCAAAACACCTTCTAGCAAACACCGTGCAGGTGCTCCTGGTTCGCTGCCTCCTCCTCCCGCGGCCCGATGCCGCCGGAAGCTAACGGAGGGGTTACACCCCACCCCGTGGCGTTTTCCAACCTGCCTGCCTAGAGCCCAGCCAAGGCAAGAGCCACGGCTGGACGGCTCCCTGCTCACCACAGCGATGAGCTGCTGGGTTTTCTCCCAGAGAAGCACTGCCGGGGGACCTCCGTGGGTCAGAGAGGAGCTCCTAGCCCGCTACTTGGTCCCTGAGCCCTGAGTGACGGGGTGGCCTGAGCACCTGGAGTTCACCTGCGTGGCGCGGCCCGTGCACTAGGCCCGTGAGGCCCAGCTGCTCCTGACACAGCCTCCCCTTCCTGGCCGGGCTGCTCCCCGGGGTGCAATCAGGGTCCCCCGACCACCACCACCACCCGGGTGCGAGCAGGGGTGCGAGCCGTGGTTCCCGCACACCTGACAGGACGCAGAGTGCCACTGTGCTCTCACACGACGGGGGAACCGGGGCCACGTTCTCGACAGACCCAAGCGAGGTCCGAACGGAACAACTCACCACCAGCCCCCGGGGCAGGGAGCGGATCCGCCGCGGCAGGAGCCCCGAGCGGGAGACCAGGCAGCTGACCCGGAGGGCTCCACAGGGGGAAATTCGGGAGTGAACGGGCTGACGCGTCGAGCCCAGGACGGCTCTGGGACGGAGCAGGGCGTGAACGAGGGCTCCTCAGGCCTTCACCACAGAGAGAAGAAAGAGCCTTAAAACAGAATCTCATCACGTCCTCCTGCACCGAATTTCACTATAGTAACGGCGTCCGTGAACGAGGCAGCGGCAATGAAGCGAGGCGTCCTGGGCTCAGCGGGAAGCAACCCGTCGGGACGGCCGCCTGCGGATCCTCCCGAAGAGGCCGCCTGCTCCCTCGGACCAGCAACGCCTTCACCCGGAGGCCCTAGCGCCGGCGCGCTCGTCCACACTGCAGTGCTCTCCCGCGCCGTCCACACCAGCGCCGCTCGGCCTTCAGGGCTCCCACTAACACCCGAAGGGCCAGGGCCGTGGAAAGCAGGAAGGGAGGAGGAGGAGGGGCGCCCCCCTAAGCAGCTCTCCAGGGCGCTCTCCAGGCTTCCACAGCCGTCCCACTGCCGGGGTGACCACCAGTCTCGGAGCAGCCCCGAGCGTTTGAGGGACAAGAAAGCGACCGTCTCAGCCAGCCTGGAGACGGGCACTGAAACGAGCGGGGCCGCTCCTGGCACAATTCTGTTTAACGGAGCCGAGCAGTTCGGTTCACTTTCCGGACAGACCACGTGGCCATAAACTGCGCCTCCCACTGCATCTCCCCAAATCCACTTTTCTCTCTAGTGACCACTCGGGCTGCTCACGGCTGCTTGGTAAGTAGCTGGGAACCCAATGAACGAAGCCTCCAGCAGATCGCCCCAAGAAACCCACCCGCTGTGGCCGGGCTAAGGCCAGAGGCTTTGCCACAGGGTCCGGGGATCACCTTGGCCCCGCCCTCTGGCCCCTCAAGCCGGGCTGCGCACGGAAGTCCCAGAGACCCTGAAGATGCCGACGCCCGGGTCCCAGCCCTCCACAGCTTCTCGTGTGACTGGTCTGGGGCCGCCTCAGCATCGGCTTTGTAAGAATCTCCCCAAGCGACTCTACAAGTGGTAAAGACAGAGGACACCACAGCCGTTGTGCCAACACAAACTGCACACCAGTTCCCACCCACCTCCTCCCCGGCCCTCCGGTGACTCACCAGCGCCCCTCACGTGAGGAGACCCGGCATCAGAGACCGTCAACCAGGCTCCTTCCCTGATAAATGAGAGAGGCCTAAAGGGAAATTAAACTAATTCAGGTGATTCAGCCTACACTTAGCAAGTCACCAAGACTTCAGAGCAGTTTAGGAAATGGTGTCTACAAGGACCTTCAACGAGAGAACATCACCCACAGGGGCTGGGCGGTCACCTCAAAGACGCTGCAGCCTTAAGGGCGGGAACTCCCTGCACCTGCGGTCCTCTGGGTCCCACCCCCGGCGCAAACGTCCCTGTCCTTTCCATCTCCGACATCCCTGGTAGCAACCGCCATCCACTGAGTCCCAGCTTTCCTCTCTCCCATGTTGACTTTGCCAGGAGTTTCCTGAACAGTAAGTCTTACACGTGAACGTCTCCCCAACCTGACCACTGACCTCCGAGACAGTCTACACACGTACACAGCTTGGCGGCACTCACTCAGCCGGATTTGGGACCACGTCTAGGATGGGACGGCAGGAGGCTTCGCTCGGCCGCTCGTCGTGCCGGGCCCCAGCACCCAGCAGTGGGGTCCGCACTTCAGTCCTCACGGTACAGCAGCCATGGCGACTGCCTACAGGACAGAGTTCGCTGCCAGGCCCTCCGTGAACGCATCACCGCGCCTGCACCAGCCGTGCGACACGCCCGCCACCGCAGGTCTTCCCAAGGTCGTCGGGGACAGGCCACGGTGCGGGCTTCCTGATGCTTGCACACGGACAGCAAGGCCCCTTGGGGGCCGGCCCCTCATCTTCGGGGGACAGACCACAGGAACGGACACTCGGAAAGAGGGAACTGCCCAAGGAAGGGGAGCATGGAGAAGAGGAGTGAAAGCAGTGCAGGGCGTGGGATTTGAATCAGATGCTGACAGGACTGCAGAGGAGGCAGCTGGCCTGGTGGATGTGGACACAGCCTTGTCTGGGAGCCTCCAGATGTGCAGCCGCAGGAAGGAAGGACGGCAGCTCGTCGGCACAGATGAGGGGTGTGGTTGTGGGGGAAAGGAAGCAGAGACGGAGGCGGAGCTCACCGGAGACACTCGAGGGCCCCTTGGACGTAGCGCACAGCCCTGAATATGCAGGGGTAATCTCTGGAGGCTGATCCAAACTTAGAAAGGTGAGTGACGGTTTACCATGTCCCAGGAAGGACGCTGTCTTCAGATCTTTAATTTAGAATGCAAGAAAGCCAGGCAGTTCAAACCAGACTTGGGCCACGTTCACTCTCCGTGTTATTGATGTTATAAGTTACACGGTACTAACCCAATGTTAGCGTGTTTCACTGCCCTATACGTGGACAACCAGCAGTGAGAGAGTCTATGTTTTTACAGAAAAACGTAAATGTCACAGAGTCACTGTAATTTCCCCCACGGGCCAGCAGCGGTCACTGTGCCCAGTGTCAGTGCGCCGGTCCTTGTTAAGGTCCCACGTCTCCGTGCAGAGTGGGGAGGGCCGGCACTGGTCTTGTGAGTGCCTCTGCTCCTCTCGCCATCCCGTGCGGCATTCTGTGTGAACGTGCGTCTAGGCACGCCCACGGCATGGCCGCGTTTTGAGGGAAAGACTGTCCAGAGTAAAAACATGTGCCTTTGGCAGTGTGGTTCCTGTGACCGACCGACAGTATCTGTATGTGCCTCCACTGTTCGGAGATACTACTGGGAGGACAGCGCAAGCCTGGTAAGTTTTCTCCGCGTGAAGCCCGTTTCAGGAAATGGCTGTTTTGCAAACATTACGAACACTGTAACAAGCCCACATCCCTTCTCTGCCTTAATTACGCATCATAGATGCAAGATCAAGGGCACTGGGGAGCCCTTAGGGCTCAGAAAAAATGCACAGCTTCGCAGAAACATTGTTAAAGTGGAAAGTCAAATGAGCGTCAGCTCTTTCTTTCCCTCGTTACTCCTGAAGAGTTGATACTGATTCGCACAGACCTTCGTCCTCCGCTTTGTGCCAGGAGGACAGTCAGCAGTGCGGCCAAGCAGAATTAGAATGACATATGTGCCTCCAGTGCTCCAAGTAAATAGCACAATTAACAAGCCTACTATCACTTTACTTTGCCAATATTCACCGACAAGAGATTTCTAAGATTGCAAATAATGTTTTGAAGTCTTTGGAAGCTTAGCATTTCATTATTTTACCATCTACAATCTAGAAGCAAGGGGTGTCTCTGTTTCAAAGCCTACTCCCAAGAGAGAAAACCTTTACAACCAGCGTAGACAGACAGAAAATCAACCAAAGGTACAGACTTTTCCTACCCATTATTTACTCACAGACGTTCACTGGAAGCCCCGTACGTTGCTAATTGTTATGCTCTCAAGCACATGATTTCATCCAAAAGCTCTCCACAAAGAAGGGCACTAGACCACAACAAAGGGGACAATCCAACAAGAAGATACAACAACTATAAATATTTATGCACCCAACAGGGAGCCGTCCGATGCATAAACAGTTAGTAACAGACACAAAGGAAGTAATCCATAGTAATACAGTAAGAGCAGAGAAGTCTAATGCCTCACTTAGATAAATGGAACGATCATCCAAACAGAAAATCGACAATGAATGGCACACTGGACCAGATGGACTTAACACAGACGTTCAGAACATTCCGTCCTAAAACACAGAGCACACATTCTTTCCAAGTGCACATGGACTCCCTCCAGAACAGACCACATATTGGGCCACAAAACAAGTGTCGACAAATCCAAAAAGACCAAAGTCCCACCACGCATCTTTTCTGACCAGACCACCATGAAGGTGAAATCGACCACAAGACAAAATCTGGAAAGACCACAAGTCCATGGAGGTTAAATAATACCTACTAAACGGGGAACGGGCTGACCAAGAAATCAAGTAGAAAATGAAAATATACATGGAGACAAATGAAAACACAACGGTCCAAAATCTCCGCGATGCAGCACGGGCCGTTCTGAGAGGCGAGTGTAGACCGCCTCAAGAAGCAAGAAAAATTTCAAGTAAACAACCTAACTTTACACCTGAAGGAGCTAGAAAAAAAATAAAGCCCAAAACAAAAACAAAAAACAAAACCCAACAGAAGGAAGAAAATAATAAAGAGCAGAGCAGAAAGAAATGGAATGGAAACCAAAAAACCAACAGAACAGATCAACGAACGCAGGAGCTGGTTCTCTGAAAGATCAGGAAATCAATGAAGCTCCAGCCAGACTCAAAACAACAACAACAAACGAAACAAAAGCAACGGCGAGGAGAGAGATGAAGGACTCAAATAGACAAACTCACAGGTGGAAAAGGAGAAATCATGACCAGCACCACAGAAATGCAAATAACTAACAATCATGAAAAATTATACGCCAACAAATAGCACAACCTAGAAGAAATAGATAAATTCCCAGAAACACAACCTACCAACCCTGAAGCAGGAAGAGACAAAAAATTTGACAGACTGATAACCAACAGTGAAATCGAATCAGTAATGGAAACACTCCCCACGAACAAACGCCCCAGACCAGACGGCTTCACGGGCAAATTCTACCAAGCTCTTAAAGAAGAGGTAATACGTATTCTTCTCAAACTAGTCCAAAAATCACAGGAGGGAGGAAAACTCCCAAATTCTATGAGACCAGCAAGACCCTGACACCAAAACCAGATTAAGACACCAAAAAAATGAAAACTACAGGCCAGGGTCTCTGATGAACATAAGTGCAAAAGTACTCAACAAAACAGAAGCGAACCAAACCCAACTGTGAACTTTCTAAAATCTTTCACAACGATCAAGTGGGCCTTATTTCCAGGATGGAAGGTGGTGTAATCAAATCAGTCAGCGTGACCCATCAGAATAAGAAAAAGGATGAGAACCATACGATCGTTTAAATAAATGCGGAAAAAGCGTTTGACAAGGCACAACCACCATTCATGATAAAAGCCTTCAACAAAATAGGTCCAGAGGGCACATACCTCAACATAATAAAGGTCATCTATGAAAAACCCACAGTGAATATTCATACTTAGTGGGGAAAAACTGAAA
This sequence comes from Eira barbara, assembly GCA_020311275.1. NCBI lineage: Eukaryota > Metazoa > Chordata > Mammalia > Carnivora > Mustelidae > Eira > Eira barbara. Next base: position 10,554,717 of record JAHRIG010000128.1, read on the forward strand.
GCTCTTCCCCTAAAGTCAGGAACAAGACAGGGATGTCCACTCTCATCACTCTTACTAAACACAGGACTGAAAGTCCTGGCCCCAGCAATCAGACAACAGAAAGAATTAAGAGGCACCCAGATGGGTAAGCAAGAAGTAAAGCTCTTACTGTTTGCAGATGACGTGATCCTATACTAAAAAACCCTAAAGATTCCACCAAAAATCCACTACAACTGATCAATGAATTCAGTAAGGTTGAAAGATACAAAATCAACGTCCAGAAATCTGTTACATTTCTATACACTAATAATGTAACAGAAAGAGAAATTAAGAAAACCCCATCTACGATTGCATCAAAAATAATAAAAATATCCAGAAATAAACGTGAACAAGGAGGGGAAAGACCCGTACCCTGAAAACCAGAGAACACGGACGAGAGAAACTCAAGATGACACGAACGGAAAGACACCCCATGCTCGTGGGTTGGAAGAACAAATGTTAACGTGTCTCAACCACCTAGAACGGCCTACAGATGTAACGCGACCACCATCAAACCCCGACACCATTCTCACAGAACTGGAACAATCCTGAGATGTGCAGGGACCACAAGAGACCGTGCACAGCTAAAGCAATCTTGAAAAAATAAAACAAAACAAACCTGGGGGTATTACAGGTGCGGACACTGCAGAGCCATGGTCCCCAAGACAGCATGGTTCTGGCACAGACAGACACACAGATCAATGGAACAAAGTAGAGAGCCCAGGAACAAACCCCCAGTCACACGGTCAATTAATCTTCGACAAAGGAGGCAAGAAAATAAATGGGAAAAAGACCGTCTCTTCGAAAATGGTGTTGGGAAAACTGGACAGCTACGTGCAGGAGAATGACACTGGCCCACCTTCTCTCACCCTGCACGAGAATAAACTCAAAACGGATTCCAGACCCGAATGCGAGGCCTGAAGCCATAAACGTCCTAGAAGAGAGCACCCGCGGCGACTTCCCTGACAGCCGCTGGAGCAGCGCCCTCCTAGAGAGGTCTCCTGCGGCGAGGGAAACCAAAGCAACAATAAACTCCTGGGACGTCATCAAGAAAGAGAGCTTCTGACAGTGCAGAAAACTCCACAGAACTAAAAGGCAACCTACAGAATCAGAGAAGGTATTTGTAAACGACGTGTCCGATAAAGGGTTAATATCCAAAATATATAAATCTGATACGGCTCGGGGCTCCCGGCTGGCTCAGTGGGTTAGGCAACTGCCTTCGGCTTAGCTTGTGATCCCGGGGTCCTGGATCAAGCCCTGCGTCGGGCTCTCCGCTCAGTGGGGAGCCTGCTTCCCCTCTCCCTCTGCCGCTCCCCCTGCTTGTGCTCTCTCTCTCTGTCAAAATGGATAAATAAAACCTTTTTTAAAAAATCTGATACAACTCAACACCCAAAAAACAAATAATCCAATTTAAAAATGGGCAGAAGACATGAACAGACATTTCTCTAAAGAATAAGACATCCAGGGGCGCCTGGGTGGCTCCGTCATTAAGTGTCTGCCTTCGGCTCGGGTCGTGATCCCGGGGTCCTGGGACCGAGCCCCGCGTCGGGCTCTCTGCTCGGCGGGGAGCCTGCTTCCCCCTCTCTCCCCGCCTGCCTCTCTGCCTGCTTGGGATCTCTGTCAAGTAAATAAATAAAATCTTTAAAAGAAGAAGACGACGACGACATCCAGATGGCCAAGAGACCCATGAAAAGATGTTCGACGTCGCACCACCGGCGAAATGCAGATCAAAACCACAACGAGGCCCCCTCACACCCGTGGGAACGGCTAAAATGGAAACCACGAGACAGCAGGTGTCGGGAGGACGAGGGAGAAAGGCTTCCCCGCACGCCGCTGGCGGGACGAGCGGGCGGACACCGTGGAAAACAGTGCGGAGGGTCTCGGAAAGGGAGACGTCGAGCCGCCCCAAGAGCCAGGGACGGCGCCACGGGCTGTTCACCCGGGACGCGGCGCAAGCCGGACCGGAGGGCGCGCCCCCCGGTGCCCGCTGCGGCGGTTTGCTCAGATGACGGCAGCGGCTCGAGTGCCCGTCGGGAGGGGACGGGTAGAGACGACGGGGTCGTCCGCACCCTGGGATGTTCCTCAGCCATAAAAAGGATGAAATCTTGCCGTTCGCGGCCCCATGGATGGAGCTGGAGAGTGTCGCGCGGAGCGAGGTCAGTCAGAGAGACAGAGGCCGTGTGAGCTCACTCGCATGTGGCGTTTCAGAAGCAAAACAAAGGAACGAAGGGAAAAAGAGAGGGGGCAGACCAGAAACGGACCCTAACTAGGAGCACGCCGATGGTGACCGAGGGGGGATGGGGGGGGTGACGGGGACTCGCGCGGACCCTCGCGAGGAGGAGCACCGAGTCGTGCAGAGTCGCAGAGTCACTACCTCCTACAGCTGAAGCTCGGACGACACTGTGTTAACGGTACTGGAATTAACAGTTAAAAACTTATTAGGAAAAAGTCTCCAGAGGGGAGCAGGAAGACGCCGTACTAGAATCGGTTTCTGTCCCATGTGCGTACAAGCACTTCAGTAGGTGAGCAAGGAGCGGAGAAAACAGTCTCTCTCTCGAAACAGCCACTGTTTTCTTCCAAAGCAGGCAGCAAAGGAGCTCCTGTCCCGAGAGCGGGCCTCACCGGGCCCCAGAGCACGGCAGTGGCCGGGGAGGGGGGTGGGGGGGCAGTAAAGAGAAGCTTGGGACAGACCGCTGGCAGGGAGATCACCCTCCCGTCGTGGGTCCCACCGGCCACACGCGCCCTTTGACCTGCGCCCCTTTGGTCTCCTGGGGGCTCTTTTCAGAAACAAATCTCGGTTTGTCTTTCGAGGGTGGGGGCGTCCAGGGCGGCTCTACGCAGAGGGCGGCACGCGCTCCTCCCTCTTCATCGAACACAAAGGAGATCAGCATATTTGCAGAGCTGCCTGGTGCTTTCAACTCAAGAGATGTTTCCGAGGAGGGGAGGCTTCTCGAATATTACGGCTCATCAGTTTACACACGTAGGCGTGATTTCTGAGTTCGCTTCCCTTCCCGGAGACAGGGGCTAACGTGAATCACGAAAACAGTATCTCCATTCTCAACCACATGGGCTTCCAGAAAAATCACCCTGGCTGACGACTCTCGTCTCCCTTCTCTTGCAGCCCCTTTCGTGAAACGTGTCCCACAGCGTGTCTGTGGAAGGAATGAGGCAGCCTCACCCCAACTCTCTGTAGAGAGACGTGTCCATGGTCCCGGCATGGCCGCGTCACAGATGTGCCATGCCCCACGGGGCCACAGTCCTCAGGAATAAAGCACCCGAGGTCCCGAAGGAGTCCGTGGAGAAATTCTACCCGTTATCTTCTTGACATTTCCAAAGCCTGTGCAGCTTTCAGAAAGCAACCGCATGCCCCATTCTGCCAAGGTCCCTCTCCGACAAAATCCGGCGAATTCCAGTTCATTTCTGGAGTGACAACTGTCCTACAGTCTTAACCCTGCGGGGCTCACATTCTGATCCAGGCTCGGAATAAAAATAAGCCCGTTACACACCTTTATCAGGCATTGCAATTAGAAATACAGCAGTGTATACGCTGCGTACTGTAATTTAGTCTCGGTCTTCAGATAAAAACTCCAACTGAACCACAATTAAAAGGAAGAATTTTACCTGTGGCCCCGCACTGAGACCCCCCATGAAGAAATATTAATAGAAGATTCACTTTGCTTCTTGGAGTCTTCAAATTTGTTTTAGGTTGGGGTAACGGCAGAGTTACGAGATCCGAAGTGGGATGTGACTTTTAATTATTTATGCAGAACGCGCCGACAGAGTGTTATCGAACGCTTCTGACATATTTTCCGTTTTGTAGTTTCTCCAAGTGAGATATGTCAAGAAGCAGCCTTCCTGTGACGTGCCCGAAACATAAATGGAAAGAAAGAAATGAACAGATGGCGGGGATTAAATTTGAACAGTGACAAGGGATGGCTTCGAGGACAGCTGGGTAATGTACTCTTTGCTCAGAAACATGTTTGATATGAAACACAAAAACAATCTCATGGTTTCCATGAAAGTGGGGGAAAAAAGTGAAGCTGAATAGTGCAGCCGATTGCTGGGGTTTTCTCTCCGGTATGTTCTGTGCTGCCCCGAGAGCCGTATGTTCTGTTGGAGGCAAACGGGACGGAACCGAAATCTAAAGGCTCCCGTAGAAGCAGGGATCAAACATCCCGTGCCACGTGCTCGTCAGTAGCGGTGCAGAAAACAAGCATCACTACCCTCCGCAAGGTCTGGAGCACAGCCGTGAAGCTCTTAACCATCGCAGTCAGGTCCTCCTTCACCACCAGGGCGAGAAGGTCCTGCGGCACAGGTGCGGAGACTGGAGACCGGTGAGCTCCGAGAGACCAGCCGGGGTGCCCACTGGCAACCAAGATTCGGCACCAAAACACCCCAGCAAGGGGTGTTTGAATCCACCATTCTAAGGGGACCTACTCAAAGTGTCATTAAAACATGCCATTTTGCTGGAATTCATTAATTTCACCAGCCTGCAGAACCCCGCCTCAGAGGTCGCCAGCTGTCACCAGCCTGCAAGGAAATTCCGCTGCACCCGAGAGCGACCCCCAGCACCGCAGACTCGAGGTGGGCTTCCCGTCTGCAAAGCACCCACACGGGCGGGAGGGAGACACGGGCTGCTCTGGATCGGGAGAACCGGAACATGCACACGGAGGGGCATCAGCAAAGCCCCTCGACGGCGGCTCCGAAACACCGTCTGCCGTCTCGAATTACAAATCCGGATGTGGACAGGACCTGGAAGATCCTGAAACCTGCCAGATCCTCATTTCAGATGCAAACCCAGACTCTTGCTCGTCTCACAGAGAGTTACATAAAAGGAGGAAATGAGGAAAAAGACAAGGAAGAGACCCGCTGCTCCACCTGAAGCAGCAAAGGCTGCTTGAACCCTGCGGCCTGCGGCACCGAGCGCAGCCTGAGGTGAGAAGCACAGGCCTCCTGGTGACCATCTGGCAGACCCCATCCCATGACTCGGCCGAGCCCGGCATGGACCCCGTCCCGGTGACTCGGCCGAGCCCGGCCAGCCTGAACACGCTCGGTGTGGTGTATCGGAAGGTCACCTGCACGGGAGGTGGCCAGAAGGCAAGACAAGACAAGACTAACAGGCCCTGCGCGCTCCAGACAAGGTGACAAGGGGGGATGGCGCCGGTGGGGCACAAGCCAGCTTCCTCGACGGGAATCCTAGTCCAACGCAACGGGGCCTGGTTCTCTGCGAGGCGGCCCAAAGCAAGAAAACCTGAGGAGAGCGGCTGCGTGGAAACTTACCTCAAACACCATCACTTTTTGTTTTCTTTTTCTGTCTCAGGGTCAGAGTTGAATGATTCCATTCAGTGACTGCATACAACACCCAGTGCTCGCAGGGGCGCGCGGGGGCTCTGTCGGTCAGGCGTCTGCCTTCAGCTCACGTCGTGATCCCAGGGTTCTGGAATCGAGTCCCCTGTGGGGCCCCCTGCTCGGCCAAGAAGCTTCTCCCTCTGCCTCTGCTGTTCCCTCTCTCGCTCTTTCTGTCAAGTAAATAAAATCTTAAAAAAAATAAAGCTACCCAGTGCTCAGCACGTCACGTGCCCCCCTTCAAGCCCATCACCCAGTTACCCCACCCCCCACCCACCTCCCCTCCAGCAGCAGATTGTGCCCTGCAGTCAGGAGTCTCATGGGTTGTCTCCCTCTCTGATTTTCTTTCTTTCTTTTTTTTTTAGATTTTATTTATTTATTTGAGAGACAGAGCACAAGTGGGGGGAAGGGGCAGAGGGAGAGGGAGAAGCGACTCCCTGCTGAGCAGAGAGCCCGATGTGGGCTCGATCCCAGGACCCTGGGATCATGACCTGAGCTGAAGGCAGAGGCTCAACTAACTGAGCCACCCAGGCTGCCCCTTCCTCTCGAATTTTCTCTGATTTTATTCTCCGCCCCCCTTCCCCTGTGATCCTCTGTCTTGTTTCTGGACTTCCCAGGTGAGGGAAGTCATAGGGTAACGTCTTTCTCTGACTTATTTCACTTTTTAAGACAACAAAGGAGCGGCCTGCACAGGGAGTCAGCCGGGAGGAGCGACAGGAGACCCGCTGGTGAGGAGGGGAGAACGCGAAAGCACATCTCCTCTGTGCCAGCTGTGCGCAGGGGGCCTGGGCAGTACCCGGAGCAGGTGACACCAGGGGCCACACCTGCCCAAGGGGCTGCAGGGGTGTGTGAGCCGAGAGTCCTCTGGAACGCAAGCGGCAGGCGGTGAAGTCCGTGGGGCTCTCCCCGGATCCTCCCCGAGGCGACCTCCGCTGTGCGACAGCGAGTCCCAGACTGTCTCTTCCCTGAGTGCTCCGCTCGGCCCGACGCTCCTCCGGGGGGGGGGTTCTGGCCGTGAGTCTGGCTCCCTCCCGCGCCAGGAGGGGATCCGGGAGCAGAGACGTGACAGCCCTGCTAGGCCCGGAGAACCGAGACAACACAGGAACTCCGTCACACACGTAGCTAGGACACGCTGCATGTCTGTGCTCAATAGTTTCATTTCACTCAATCTTCACACTCCCCTCTGAAGCAGTAACTCCTTATTTGTACTTTATAGATGAAGAAAATGAAACCGAAGGGCGTAGAGAGCACGCAAAAAGTCTGGGAGCTTCGACGCGGCGCACCCGCCCTGGGAAGCACCTGCCGGGCCTGCTCTGGGCTGACCGTGCCGGCCCAGGGTCTCCCACCCCAAGACGCGGAGTAGTTTTCACAGGAGGTGCAGGAGGACACGGGGCCCAGGAGGACCTCACGCAGCATGTCCCCACGTGGAGAGAGGCCCGGGCAGCAGGCTGAGTGGTCTCGCTGGTCTGGTCACTGGGCAGTCCATTCTCCGCTTGACCTCCTTAAGCTGCCACCCAAGCGGAAGCAACGCACAGATAAAACAAGAAGCCACACTGATTCCTGCTGAGCTATAATGGAATTCATTCAAGGAGCAAAGAGGGACCTGGTTTTCAGAAACTCTGCCCAGCAACACTTTCCCGCTGCGAAAGCCTGTAATGAGAGCACCCTGGCTTTGACTGCCCAAGGACTCCTTGCTCCGTGCAACGGCAGAGAGATGGGCCCTAACTGCTGGAGACGAAGACGGACTACAGACCTGACTCTCCCGGGTCCTCCTCAGGGAGTCTGAGGCACGTGCGGCTGGAGGGGTCCCCAGCTGGTCCTGCTTGGTCAGTCACATAAGTGGGCTTGGCGAAGCAGTCACACCGGCTGTTTAGACGAACACTGACATAGGCATGTAGCTGTGACGCTGTCTTGCAAGTGTGACTGCCAACCACCTCCGCTGACTCGAAGGGCGTGACCTCCATCAGGTGGGACGCCATCCCGGGGGTGGAAGGTCTGGAGACCAGAGGCTGGGTGTCTGGAAGAGGTCGGCCCCATGACCGCAGCACGGACTCCTGCCTAAGTTCACAGACTCGGCCCTGCCCTACAGACTCTGGACTCACGCCCCTACAGTCACGTGAGCCAATTCCTTAAAATAAATTTCTCTACGGACACACAGATGTGCATGTACACATTGACTCTGTTTCTCTGGAAACCCTGACGGACACAGTGGTAGAGAGACAGATGCAGAGACCCGTTGTTACGACAGAGGGCCGCAGGAGACCCACGCTGACCTAGAGGGCCATCGAGCACACCGGGGGCACAGAGCGGGGCACCGAGCCCCATCGGCACGGATCTGGGACGGCGGATCAGAGAGCCCCGCTTGGGAGCATCGGCTGGCCTAACTAGGGGCCAAGCAGATGTGTCGGGTAAAGAAGGGACGGTACGGACCACACAGAGGGCAGTGGTGGGACCTAGACGGACCCTGGGAGAAGGGAGCTGGCTGGGCTGGACAAGACGGAAGCTTCCTGTCCTGCATGGGCTGCTGGGGAGGCACGGACTACGGAGAAGCTAGAGACCGGAGCGAGCCTGTGGGTTGCTGCTAAGACCGGAATTACACACTGAGAAAGTCCTGTCTGATTTGCCAGCAGCAAAGGGGCTAAAATCCGACTCCTCGGCTGATGGCTGAGCTGATGCCTCAGTATCTAAACTGCCTAGTTTAGATACATTCTGCTCAGTTTCCAAGTTTCAGGGGCTTTTCACCTCCAATCAAGGGATAAACAGGGGGTTGAGGACCCCAAACCCCACGGGGGACCTGTGAGCAGGAGCCCCGTGCGAACCCGGCTCCCACAGGACGGACGTGCAAACCGAACATTTTACTTCAGGCAAAAATTTAAAAGTAACTTTTTAAGTAGGGAAGCATGAGGCGCTGAACACATCCCGGGACGGTGTAATTCAGAGCCCGGAAGAGAGCGCGTCTGCTCTCCACACGCAGAAAGAGCGCGACGGGGAGACCCTCAGAGACCTTCCCGAGGGCCGCGAAGGCTGATCCCCGAGAGCGTCCGGACACGCGGCAAACAGAGAAGGAAACGGACGCTCCTAACCGCCAGCTGGAGGAACTGCCTTAGCATTCGGGCTTATTTCCTTTTTTATTTTCCCTTTCAGGAACCCTTTCCTGCTTGGGATCACGTTATTTACATAACTTAGCTCCCTTTCTCGCTTAACGTCATTTCACGAGAGTCACCTTCGGTCCTTAGAAAACTGTACAGACCACTTCATAAACCCCGGGACTAACACTGCACCGGATGTTACCCAGCCGGAACTTCAACAGAACTTAAAAAAATGATCCAAAAATCCTTTCAATGGGCACAGCATCCATCACTGTTCGCGTTTGCCAGGGCGGGGCATTGCGGGCAGGAACCCAGGTGGACCGTGGCAGGTCTGGAGAGCCAGGAAGCCCGAACCCACGGGGAAGGGAGTCGCGGCTCCGTGACAACTTCCTTTCCTGATTTCGCGGGGGTTTCAGTCGGTCTGTGTCAGCATTTCACTCCCTTCTCTCGGAGTCTTTTCGGATAAAAACAACTGTTTTCCGTAGCAGTGGGAGTTTACAGTCATGAAAGGAACCACAGTGAGACAGGAATGTCTCGCGCTCGCGGCCCAAACCCTTGCTCTGCCGCCTACTGCCAGCACATCGGTGCCGCAGGAAAGAGGCGAGGGGGGCGGAGAGCCCCAGCCCGATCTGGTGGAACCATTCTGGGTGACACGACTGTCTGGCCGCAAAGCCTGGACTTCCCCAAGGCTCCAGCCCCGGGCTCTGGCTCCTTCTGTCATTAACGCACTGTCCTGTCATACACTTGGTGCCACTGAAGAATCTGCTTGCTGAAGCTTTTCAGGGGGTAACACAAGTCATGCCAAGGACAAGTCAGTGACTGGCTATCCCTGTGCCCTGGGCAGTGACTGCCCAGAGGACAGGCTTTCCAGCGCCAAGACCCCCTGGAACACAGTTTTGTCTCTCAACAGAACGGGCCGCTCAGTGTATCCAGAAAGAACATATTTATACGAGACCCAGCGGCTCATTCTAGGACATCCATGAAGATGGCCGGGCACCAGAAGCCTCAGGGGAGGCCAGTGAGCACAGTCCTGTGTTAGGGCTGTTCCTGCCGCAGCAGCCCGGGGGCTGCTCAGGGGTCCAGTGCTGACGCGAGCCAGCACTCACCTACCCTCCTGGCTTCGGGCCTCGGGCTCCCCCGTGCCATCGAGCTCCGCAATGAGCTTTGCCTCCTGTCGCTGTCCACCAGCTCCGGCCCTCGGTCCCGACCCTCCGCTTCCACAGACTTCGGAGGCGCATCGGCTCCCACTGTCCTCACCCCATTCCCGCCTGCAATCCTGTCCTGGCTACCTCTCCCCAGGTTGCCCAGGGCTCGGTTGTGCTCAAGCCGCCGTGCCAAACAGCAGAGTCCGTCTGAGAGGAAAATGCTCCAGTCAGAACTGAAAGCCTGCAAATGTACAGAATGATGGAAGTAGGCTGGTTTTCTGATTTTTCACTAAATGCACAGGCTTTTCACTTAGATGCAATTTGAATTCAAATTGACGCAGGAGCAGATTCCCAGCATACGGCACGGACTGTGAATGAATGGGGTCTGAATGTCAAGCCCAAATCACCAAAGAAAAGCAATCGTTAGAGGGAAGCGAGCCAGGGGGTAGAGCGTGAAGGATCCGTAGAGGCCAACAGCGTGAGGACGCTCCCCAGACCTAGACAACTCCTTAAGACAACACGAGGTGAAAAAGCTTTCTTGCACAACTGTGGGATCTGCTTAAACTAAAATGCTTTGTAAGGGGTCCGGCAGACAGGAGAATCACACTGAGTGGGAACAACAGAAGGAACACAGCAAAGGCTGCCCCTGGCCCTTGCTACCGAGCGGAGGGATCTGTACGACCTGGGGTGGCGATGGTGTGAGTCTGTTTTACATGCGCTTAAGGGAGAACGAGTTGCACAACCTCACAAGAACACTCGTGGCACATCCGTCCCTGCAGGGCTCCACATGGGCTCAGCTGCCTCAGGACAGCTCCGCACCCGCTGTGTCTGGGAAGTCACCTGCTGGCCCCATCCCGCGGGTGACTATGGCGGCCCACTCGCCCACCTGCCTTCCCGCCCACCTGAGGAGGAAAAGGGGTCTTTGCCCAGAAGTCTCCAAGTCCTACGAATCACTGATCGGATCGGCATGGGTCACATGACCTCTCCTGACCCAGCTGCTGAGGTCAGGGCCTTCGAGTGCTCTCCCTGACTTGACCGAGATGCATTTTCCAGATCCCCCAGACGTGTGTGACGTTCATGCGATGGGAAGGAGAAGATACCACTCCAGGTAGGCAGTCAGTGTGCATCCTGCGGACTAAAAGCCGTGACGTGTAGACGTGCCTGCATGAGGCCCAACCCGTGACACAGGACAGGACACAGAAAGCGTAGTTGGGTTCGGCCAACAAGCATCTACACGGATCCAGCCACGCAGGCTGCTGCAAACGGGAGCAGGGGTGCACGGCCCACGCTGAGTTGGCACTGGCTGCCGGATCCGGCACAGGCCCCGTCCCTGACCGGAGGGGAAGGCCCCTTCATGCTCGCGGTCTCCTTCTGCAAAGGTTTTCTGGGAGATCGGTGATGGAAATATTTGTTATGGCCCCCGCCATATGCTTAAAGCATTACGGAAGTTACCACGGCTTGAGAAACATTTTCATGGACATTTTAGTAAAATCCGACATGTCTTCCACACACGTGAGAGGGAGACAGCCTGAAGAATTCTCAGAGTGCGCACGCCCACCGAAACACAGACCCCAACCCAGAAGCACGCCCGCCCCGCACGGCCCCCTGCGCCCCCAGTGACCGCAGTGGCGCTGCTCCCCGACTCCCGCAACTTCACAGAAATGCAGTCGCGCCCTGTGCGCGCTTTCCCACCTGTCGTGTTTGCGAAATTCACCTGCACTGGTCTGCGTGACGCTGTTGGTGTTTTGTAATTTCTCCGTAGCACTGCGTCATGTGAACACGTTCACGTGCACGTTCCTCTGTACACGCACGACAGACATGGTAGACGGCGCTGCGGTCTAGGGCCATCAGGGGTGAAGCTGCCGGGAGCATACATGCACACACCCTTTGTACACCTCAGCATGCCTTTCTGTTAGGAACACACGCCTAGGAGCGAAACTGCTGAATCGCACAGTAAGAACTTTATGTATTCCTAAGTTTGCCATCGTATCTGAGTTTACGACAAAATCATTCACAATATTCCTTTATTGTCTTGTTAACATCTACAAGGTCTATAGTGATGTCCACGCTTCATCCCTGATATTAGTAAGGGGTCCTTATCTTTTTTATTAATCAATCTTGTCATGAATTTATATTAAAATCTTTTTAAGGACCCAGTGATGGGCTTTGCTCACTCTGTTGTACATTTGATTTCTGCTACATTATTCTTTGTTCTTTATTATTTTCTTCAAGTTCCATTTCCTATCTTTTTCTAAATTCTTGCAGTGGATATGCAGATTATTTTCAATTTCTCTTCTTCTCTGACAAAGCACTAAAGATCATTATTTTCTTCCAACTGTAGCTTTAGCTGCATCTCACAAAGTTTATGGTATTGTATTTTCATTATCGTTCAGTTCAAAATATGTTCTAACTTCTACTGAGATTTCTTCTTCGATATATGGGGTATTTAGAAGAGTAGCTAATTCCCAAATAGCTAGGAACTTTCTGTTAACGTTATGGGTTTCTAGCTTAATTCCTCAAGTCATAGAAACATTTTGAGTGATTTCAGTCTTTAGGACACTTTTTGCCAACATACAGTCAATTTTAGTAAGTTCAGTAAATACTACAGCTGCAAAGAATGCATATTCTGTTTGGATGGTGCGAGTTCTGTGTGTGTCCATTAGGTTAAGTCTGCTCGTCTCATCCTCCAGATCTCCTGTGCATTTAGTGGGTTGGTTTTGGGGGGAGGTTTTTTGGTCTGTTCTGTCAATTATTTAGAGAGATACGCTGAAGCCTAACTGGGATTGCGCATTTTTTCTATCTTTCCTTTGATTCTCGCAATTCTTGTTTTATGTATTTTGCCATTACATCAGAGGCATTAAATGTATGATGTTGTGTGTTCCTGGTCACCACACTGATCCCTCTATCCCTAAACACGCTTCCACCTTAAAATCAACTCCGCACATTCGTACACTTACACCGGCTCTGTAGGTGTGTTCATGGTGTCCTCTTCCATTCTCTTATTTTCATGTCTTTTATATCCCACATTTAAGATGGCTTCTTGCAAGAACAGTTTGGTTTTTCCATGTCAATCTTTAACTTTCAGTTGAAATATTTAGCCCAGGGTTGCAGGGGGCAAAGGGGAAGGGAGAGAGAGATTCCCAAGCAGACTCCATGCCCAGCACCAAGCCCCACACAGGGCCCGATCTCCCAACCCCGAGATCAGGACCTGAGCCGAGATGAAGGTGCTCAGCCTACACAGGCGTGCAGGCGCCCCCACCCACTTCTTTTCAACACCGTTGCTGGTGTATTGGGGTTTGCACCGACCATCTTATCGTTTCTCTCCCTTAGGCCTTACCCCTTACTATTTTTATTACCTCCTTATTGCTCCTCCCTTGCAAGCTGTTCTCTTTGTGGCTGTCCTAGAACTCCTAACAGGATCCCTGACTCATCGCAGCATTAGCCTGGTCACTGCACCCAGCATGGTGCTGGAACTGAGGGACGCATGTCCCCCTACGCACACAGTACTCGGGAGAGCTCACCGCCTGCCTGCCGCTCTCGCTGCTCTCCATGTCCTCCTGCATCTCCCGCTTCTAGGAGGAGCTCTTTTCCCTTGTCGGAAGAACTCCCCGTGGTATCTCGGGGACGGTCTCCTCTTGCTGGACTATCTCGAGTTTTGTCTCGGCATGGCTTTATTTCATCTTTACATTTGAAAAGTCGTTCAGCGAGCCTTATATTTCTGGGTTGACAGGTATTTTCTCTGGTTACTCTCCTGGTTTTCTCTTCAACTTCGGTTTTTACTAATTTTACTATGATACTCAGAGGCGTGAGTTGATTTGAATTCATTCTATGATGTCGAACCATATGAAACTGCCAATATGCAGCTACAAAATGGCTACTTAGCAGATCTTTTAATATCCAAGGTTTGGTAAACTTTCTACAGTTTTAAAAAGAAATCTCAGACGTTATCTCCTCAAATACTGCCTCTGTACTGTCTTCTCTCCTGTTCCGGGACTCACGACGTGACGGCGTGTCCCACATTCATATACTCTTTTCTAGAGTTTTTAATCAGCCCTGTGCTGTTATTCCTTTTTTAAGTTTTTATTTATTCGTTTGAATGATCTCTCCACCGATGTGGGGCTCAGACTCACAAGCCTGAGGTCACAAGCCGCGTGCTCCTCCGAGACAGCCAGGCTTCCCGCTCTGCGGTTCCGCCGCTCATTTCCTATTGACCGACTTCCACTTCACTCGTCCGCTCCTCTGCCGTGTCTACTCTTCCGTTATACCGTCACTAAGTCTTTAAATTCAGCGCTAGTATTTTCATCTGATTATTTTATTCATAGAATCCATTTCCCTGGGGGCACACCTGGATGGCTCAGTGGGTTCAGTGACTGTTGATTTCAGCTCAGGTCATGACCTCAGGGTTGTGAGATCGAGCCCCACCTTAGGCTCTGCACTGGGCATGGAACCTGCTTAAGATTCCCTTTCACCCTCTCCCGCTGCCCCTCCACTCTACCTCCCCCCACTCAAACATGCTCTCTCTCTCTAAAAAATTTTTTAAAAAAGAATCCACTTCCCTCATAAAATAATCTCTTTTGTCATCTACTTCCTTTGACATAGCAATCAGTTATTTTAAAATTTAAGTATGACAAGTGTAATAATCACAAGCATTTTTCATGGTCCGTCTTTGTGTCTTGGTCTCGGCCACTCGGCCTCAACAACTGAATGCCAGACATCAGCTATGAAACTGCAGAGGCCCGGGTGCCCGATCGTCTTACCTTCCTCACAGTTCAGCGGCCAGGAGGGCCCGGTCACTTAATCCAATCAAGGCCTAACCCTCGCCACCATTGTAAGGACAACTCTATCTCTGGTTTATCCACACACCTGGAGGGTAACTTGTCAGGGCTCTTAGCAAACACGTGGGATGTGGGCTCTGACCCTTTTTTCTTAGAAAGTCTGGAATTCCAGTTCTGTCTCTTTAGCACCATGAAACCAAAAATTCTGCTTTCCTTTCTGTATCCTTCAGATTAGCCTTTAGCGGCCCAACTCAAGAATCAGGCAAATGCCTCAGGGGAGAGCCACAGGCACTGGACCCTCTTCCTGTGCCTACTTCTCTTCAGAATCTGGAGGATTGTACATTTGTGTGGGATGACAAAAAGCTTTGCTGCTTTCTCTCTCTTTTCCATGCCTTTCTCCGGCAACTCCTCCCCCAGTTTCTCAGCCTCTTTTTCCAAGAACTGCAAATGCCCAGAGGGAAAGAGCAGCTTGAGGATGCCAGCTCTCCACTGCCCCATCTCTGCTGGATCTGGGCCACTCCCGGTTGCTTTAGCAGCTGCCCAATGCCTTCAAATATAGGTCTCGTGTCTTCTATCCAGGTTTTCTAGTTGTTCTTTGCAGGGAATCTGCCGTGCTGCAAACTAGGCCATCATAGCCAAGAGAGAAGACGTCTGTAGTTCAATCCTTATGACCATAAATGTTCTTGGAAATTGCCAAATATGAATCACACTGTGTGAAAATACCTTTTAAAAGCTGGTTAGGCTGGATGTTCGGCTGCAACACACAAGGCTCAGCAGAATTTCCACTGCCAGCAACTCTGTAGGAGGAACTCTGACCGCAGGTCAGCAAACTACAGCCCTCAGACCCACACCTGCCCTCGGCCTCTTCTTTTAGGGCCTTTTCAAAGGGTCGAAGAAGGGAGAAAAAGGAGGAAAAAGAGAAAATGACCTTATGTGGCCTTCAAAGTAAAAAATATTTATCACCTGTCCCTTTACAGGAAAATTCACCAACCCTCATTCTAGGCCATCTCTCATTCTTTTAAGTATCAATTTTTGGCGTGTATTAATATAAATGTTAAATATCTGTTAAATAGATATAGAGAGTATAGAATATAGAAATGGTTTTATATTAATTGCAAGAGGTATTTTGAAAGACTAACCATAGAACTACCCAATATGCAAAGTCCTCTGGGCTTACCTGAAGTGGTATATCTTACAATACTCCCAGGGAGGCTAGATCTTTTGGAGCCCATTTTGCAAAGTGGAAATACTGAGTTTTGGGAGGGACGAGGATTGACCATGGGAAAGGCAGTTTCGGATTCTGTGGTTCCTACTCATAATGTACTAAATCACTTAGGAAAGAGCTTTATTTCCATGAACTCACATGGATCCTACTGGGTCCTGCCAGCTTCCTGCCCTCACTCCAACACGCCACCACTTCTGCACTGACCCTCTCCCCAGACTCAGCTGTAAGAACAAAGAATGTGTATTAAACCCGCCAAGACAGCTTGGGTGGCCATAGCCCACAAAGTTGGAGAACCACACTAGAAAACTGTCTTCTTGTAGGCAAAGACACCACCTCAAACACACGTGCCAGGGCTTGATAGTCAGGCACCGAGCACCTCCGGGTCCTGCTCCCGAGAGAGAGATGCTTTCCACAAAGGCCCCAAATTGGAGACCTTGGTGCCTGTGAAGGGTCACGGACTTGACACAAGTACATGAGGGTCGAGCCCAGCACTAGCCACGGACTCAGCACTGACAGCAAAGGTCAGAAGACCGTAGTTAACCCCGAGAGTGGCGGTTTCCCCAAGCATAAGGGAAGACCGTCACCATGCGGCACTTAGAGGGGCTGAAACCACAGCATTTTCCACGCTTCCTGTCCACACGCAAATACACAAGGACTTAGAAAAGACTGTCGTTAAGGGCTAGCATCTGTATAATGGAAAAACCCCGAAACCTTGGTTTCCATCATGAGAGGACCGGCTCAGTACAGAACCGTATTTCCTTATGATGGGCCCTGTCGGTGCCCGCCCCGTGGAACACTGCTCAGCAAACCGGGGTAAAGGGGTCTGCATTTTTACAAGTGATGAGAAGAATCTGGAGAATTACAGGATTCCATTTTTGTTCCCAGAAAAGCATCTGGAAGGATATTCACTCAAATGTCCTTCACAATGACAATTTTGGGGTTTTAGGAGAAAGTGGTGATTTTGACCTTATTCTTTATACACTTCCGTGCCGGTCGGCGCGTTCCTTCCTTTACTGGGTATAATGCTTTACTCATAAGAGACCTGCACACGGAAAAGGCGTGGAAGGAGACTAATCTCTCTTTCCTTTTTTACCTGAAAGTAAAATAATACATTTCCATTGTTGAAAAAATTAAAACAGGTTTCATCTACTTCCATTACTCCCACCTTAGGGAGACAAGAAGAGGACCGTGTCCGGCGACAGACGTCCCACATTGGCCGGTAAGAAATTTCTAAAAAGACAAAGTGTCCCCAGGCACCTGGGGGGCTCAGTCAGTCGATCATCGGACTCTTGACCTCAGCTCTGGTCTTGATCTCAGGATCATGAGTTCAAGCCCCACACTGGGCTCCACACTGGGCATGGAGCCTGCTTTAAAAAAAAAAAAAAAAGAAAGAAAGAAAAAGAAGAAAAAAAACCACAAAGTGTCAAAGGGATTGGCCCAGAAATCTATAACGTAAGTACTAAAGCAGGACAGAGCCCTTTGAGGATGGAGAGAGAGTTGTTCCGTTCAACCCTCCTCAACAAGCGTCTAACAAACCACTGTCTCCCACTGGACGACGCAGATCACTGGGTGAGCGGGTCCTTGCCGGCCCGGACACGTAGGTATGAGTGCAGTGTGGGTGCCCCGTCTCCAGCACCACATCTGCACTGATGGCACCAAAGCGAAATCGCCACACGGGGCTCCCACGGCTTCACCATCACCTTGACTTGCCTGCGTTACCCATAAATCCAGGGACAGGTTTGTAGCAAATTGACCGACTGCATTTCTTGGGAAAGGAGCAAATGAACTGAGGGAGAATTAACTAGATTTTTCCCACAAATCCTTAGGAACTGTGGGCTTGCTCCCTGCCCACAGGTCAACCCCCATGGAGCCTGTAAAAATTCATCACGTACCCGAGCTGCCAAGAGGCCCCTGGAGGAAAGCAGGTGTCGAGTGTGGAAGGGCCATGCTCAGGCAAATCCTTCGTCCCTGGGCAGCAGTAGCCACTGGCCCCCACCTGGGCGAGCTGTCCTCTCCCCGCAGCCCGCCCGCCAGGTGCCTCCCTAACAGTAAAACTCAGCAGGAAGGACGCTACTCGTCCCAAATCACTCTAGGACTGCAGCACAACATCCTGCGGGTGTGAGGCCCCACGGGTCACCGCCCACCACGGGTCACCACCCGGGTGACAGGGCAGAGGGCAGCCTGGGCAGCTGACGGGGAGGTGGAGGGTACAACCGCCCCTGGGTGGGGGATGTCCCAGAGCACCTCACTGCATTACTCTCAGAGTGCCCCAGTCTGCACACGGACCCCGCTCCCACCCGGCTTGGTCACCGCCAGCCAAGAGTGGGGTCTGCCGGGAGTGGCTGTGCCACCACCCTTCTCCCACGGGCCTGGACCCTGGGACGGGGGTGGGCCCAGCGGCTGCCACCGCCCACTCTGCCCTGGCCTTGCAGGACAAGTCGGCTGCCAGGGGCCTGAAGCACATGGGCACCGGGTCACGGCCCTCCCTGCCCCCAGCCCAGACGGTGCTTCAACGACTAGACCAGGCCCTTCCTGCAGGGGACAGGCACCCACCCGATGCCTACATCTGCCTTTCCTCTGAAACCTGAGCCGACACCCATCGGCAAGCCCGACGCCCTGGAACATGGTCGTCTTCTGAGTGCTGACAGCTGCCCTCCCGCCCCAGGGAGGGGACAAGCCTCTGAGGCAGGTGTGATTTCCAGGCCAAGACCCTGCCTGGTAAGAACTGCTTGGGTAAGAATACCAGCGTCTGTCCGGATCCAGGCGAAACCTAAAGTGGGAAGACAAACAACCGCACACAACAATCGGGGTGCCCGCCAACGGAATGTCTCAGAAGTCCCTGCTGCCGGGTCTTTTCTGCGGGACCAAACAGGGAGACGAAGGTATGTTCTGACCTGCCTCCCAGCTCCTCGCCTACAGCCCTCTCCTCAGGGTGGCCCCCCTGCGGGACCCTCCCGTCCCCCCGGGTGACCCATCCCCCTCAGGTGACCCTCCACCCCACATGACCCACCCCTCCCCCAGGTGATCATTCCCCCGACCAGGGTAACCCTCCTCCCCAGGTAACCCATCCCCCCACCCCGTGACCCTTTCTCACCTTCAGTCCCCTTCCCTGGTCTAGTGCCCAGAAACAGGTCTGAGCTCATGCTAACATGGGTTCCCAGGGGCCGGGGAGCATCGAGGGAGATGCCCTGAGAGAAGGTGACCGCTGGCCTCTGCACTGCGGCAGAAGATCCCAGCCTCACAGCAGCCCACACCGTCCACTCAGGGCTGGTTTCCCTCAGCGTTCCGCCATCTGCCTGCATGTGAAGGTGCCATGAACTAGAGGAAAAACAAAACCAATTTCTGTCCCCTTCCTTCCCCCGACTAACCAACGCAGGGAAACAAGGGCATGCACTCGTTTTCGCCAGGTCACTGGGGTGGCGGCATGTTTCCACTAAGAGACACCCCCAGCCCTGCTGTACGGTGCATGTGCTAAGCACACACACTTCCCGGGAATCTTCCAGATGAGTGGCGAGCAGCCAGCTGGGCTCAGTGTGTGCGACAGGACTAGGTGCCAACTCATGATACACTCAATTAGCTTAAAATGAACGTGTTATGCCAAAATTGAGTTGGGTGGAAAAGGCACACAGGTGAAGTTGCTGGAGTGGCCAGAAGGGAACAGCACTGCAATCTGACCTCCGCCCTCCCCGTGGCCCACGCCGGGAACAGCACCTTGGTGTGACCTCCCCCGCTCCCCATCGCCCGCACCAGAACAGTGGCGCGAGGAGCTGCGGCTCTCCCAGCATTCTGACGGCAGCTGCAGAACCATCCCGCATCCTGGGTACGGTTCCTGAAAGAACACAGCTCCAGAGAAAACGGCACAGAGCACATTCCAGCACCCGGGGTATGGGAAACAAACCGCCTTCGTACTCTGCCCCATCCCTGGGCTTACACACATCCCTGCAGGAACAAAGGGCCACAAGCACACGGGGCTGGTCCCCATGAGCAGAGAGATGCACACGGGCTCGGCCTGAGTCCACGCAGCCAACAGGAGGAACCTGAACCGGCCAGCTCTCCGCTTACAGGAATCAGGGCATTCACACTCCTGCTCGCTCCATCATCTCTAACTCAGCCCTGTGCGTCCTGCGGGGAAGCAGACCAGTGACGACGGAGACTTCCCCACAGGCTGGCAGGCTGAGCGATTCTGAACCTGCAGCACCTCCAGGACACTATTAGCGAGACCCGCTCTCTCCGGTGGTCCTGTGAGTCTGTGACCAGGGGACACGTGGGTGGCTCAGTCAGGTGAGCATCTGTTGATCTCAGTTCAGTCTTGATCTTAGGGCCAGGAGTTCAAGCCCCGCATTGGGCTTTGTGCCTCAGTGAATAAACAATTCATTTTTACAACCGGGCAACCAACCCTTTGTGATTTTCCCAGCAAACAGAAATACTAAAACCTCCTTTGGTTCCCAAATTACTAGGTTTTCAAGGTTGTATTATAGTTGGTATTAAAATGAAGATGGCAGAGCTCGGCCAGCCTGAACCCCTGTGTCAGTGGAGACAGACGGAAGTGACGGCAGCGCCGGGAAAGTACTCATTGTGACTGCCACACGCGTCCCTCACACGTCCCTCTCCAGACATGCAACCAGAAAGGCTCAGCTTCTAGTAGCCTTCAAGCGCGGCAGCAGCGTCCGCCACCTCTCCCTCTCCCTCGTACCCTCACCCGCCGACCAACCTCACTCAGCTTTGAAAAGCTCCAAGTCTGACCTGGCGAAGTCCCTGGTCCCGCAGCAGGGAGGATGGCTCTGCATGAGAAAGAGCTCGCCCCGCGGGCCGGTCCGCGTCAAGTCCCGGCCACGGCTTAGCCCTGTATTCACCCATGGGACCCACGGGTCTCACTGCAGGAGTGATGTGGGGCCAAACCATCATGAACAAATGATGGGTCCTTCCATTCCCTGGTCTCCAGCTTTAAAATTCTCTACAATGAGAACTCAGCTGTGTGTGACTTAGAGGACGGCTGGGCGGTGAGAGAGGCGACAGCAGGAGTGAAACGTGTTGAAAAGTCAGCTGGGGACAGCTTCTCTCAGTGGTGTGCACAGCCGTCACTCTGGCTGTGAGGACCTCCCTGGCCACCGGCCCTTGCCTGGGTCACTGCCCAGACTCAGGAGCATGCAGGTGACCTCCAGACACGGCCCGAGCACCGCGGATCGTGGGGAGAGGAGGGAGGAGACAGACGGGTGCCGTGCTTCTTCTCTGCTCCTTTCTCTCGGCTGTGGTGACAGAGAGAGGCCAGCCCACAGCTTACATTAAAATTCGAGTGCCTACGAAATGCCAGGACCATAGGTGCGCAGTAGACACGTGCCACATTAGCGAACTGGCAGCGATTCTACTCTCACATCACCGAAGGCTGTGGAGAGGCAGAAAGGAAGCAGAGGCTGGTTTCGGAGAACCCCTGTGTTCTCAGTCGTACCGTGTCTGACCCCTGCAGAAGAAAATACGGCTCCCATGTGAACTCACGACGAAATCATAAGCTTATCTTTGAATTTTATTTTTTCCTCCTTAAAAGGGAAACTTAAGTATAAACTACTTCCTAGTTGTAAAAATACTCATTATGGTCTGCTGAACATGCAGAAATAATTCACTCATTTAATGAATTGTTTCGTTTGCTTAAAGTAAGGAGAAGTGGTCGCTGCAGGTCACTGCAGAGCTCCGGGAGCAGACGGAGACGCTCAGCAGCGCCAGACGCCGAGATGAACCCGGAAAACAGACACCTGACAGGAGCTTCCTCCCTCCCAGGACGCAGGGGGCTGCGGTCCGGAGCAGGCACGTGCGGGCGCCCCAAGCACGCATTCCGGTCTGTGTCTGTCTTATCACACTTGTGGAGCGCTGCCTGTGAAAGGACACTTGCTAAGAGAAACACCACGAGCAAGCTCGGCTGGGGTTCCAGAACACTCCTGTCCATGCTCAGTCCCAGCAGCGCGCCGAAGGGTGCCCCGGAACCGTCCCGCCAAGCAGACCCTGGCCTTGCCGTGGAGGAACGTCCCCTCCACTCCCTCGCCCCCATAGAGGAAGGCAAAACACAACACCGTACCCATGAGACACGCGCTGGGAAGGCTGCACGCCATTTAAACCTTCCAAATTACATGGTCTTAACACGGACTGTAGAAGTCTAAGGGGACTCCTTTTCCCGTTGAAGAAACAGCAAAAAAAAAAAAAAAAAATTATGATGAAATACAAATTTTTCTCCTATTCCACTCACCCAATCTACAGACCGCCGCCCGCTGATGCTTGCATCCTGCAGAAGATCAACAAGGCCACACGCGCTGGTCACACACGGGGGCCTCATCTTGCTTCTTCGTACTTGTTCATTCCACCACCGGACCGGAGTTCTCGTGCTCCCAATTCACAGCAACATCCAAACTTTGTAAACTCTAGGGTTTTTGCCAGTTGAGTAGCTGATCTACCATATTTCATGCGGCTTTAATTTCATTTCTCCGATTTAATAATCAGGGAGAAGTCTGTCTTGTATATTTCTCAATCATCGGGATTTTCTCCTTAGATGGTCCTGTGAAACATTATGCCAAGTTTTCTGGTCTGTCTCTGTCTTTTCTACTGGTTTGTTTGGATTCTTTATGTATTTTGAGTATGAGAGTTCTGTTGGTGATAAGCGTTAAAAATGTCTTCTCCTGGGGCATCAGGGTGGCTCAGTGGGTTAAGGTCCAACTCTTGATTTCAGCTCAGGTCATGATCTCAGGGTCGTGAGATCTCAGGGTCGTGAGATCAAGCCCCAGTAGGGCTCTCTCTCTCTCTCAAAAACAATTAATTGATTAATTTTAAAAATGTCTTCTCCCATTCTGTTACTTGTTGTCAAACTCTCTTTTTAGTGTCTCCTTAATTAAGAGATGTTCTTGATCTTAACGTAATTGAAATTACCCATCCTTTCCTTTGTGGTTAGCGCTTTTCCAATGTCCTATTTCAAAATCTTTATCTGCTGAGGTCACAAAATCATTGTATTTGCATCTAAAAATCTTTATTGTTTTGCCTTTTGCACTTAAGTGTATACAAGTTGACTTTTGTAGAAGAAATCGGGTCCAACTTCATTTTTTTCTGATATGAATCCCAGCTGTTCTGCATCTCCGTTTTTCATTCAGAATACCTCAAGGTCTTTCTAAATCCACACATACACAGTTCCATCTGAACTGTGATATTTAAGATGCTCATGGTTCTCCTATTAGAATGTTCCAGAGAATCATTTTACGTTGGATTCTTCACACACACTTAATGCACATTCATCATTAACTTCACAGGAGTGGGCTGGCAAATTAAAAGTATGTGTATTTTAAATTTTCATGGATAATGGGTTTTCTGTCTTGCTTAAAAGATTTATTGCTTCTCAAAATTATTAAAAATTCCCCCGGGTTCTCTTCTAGTACTTATAAAATCCCATTATACTTTAAATCTTTGAACCATCTGGATTTTATTTCAGGGTAAGAAGTTTGGGAGGAACTCAGCTCTATATTTTCCGACTGTCTGGCCAGTTGTCCCCAAATCATTACTGAATAATACATCGTTTCCCCCACTGATCTAAAATGTCATTATTATCATATACTAAATACCCATATGCATTCAGGTCTATTTCTAGACTTTCTATTCTCTTCCTTCAATCTGTCTGCCTATTTGCAACCACAACCACTCAGGTCTGAGTACCCCAGCATCACAAAGCCCAGCCACAGTGGGATGGACAGTCCACACCCAACAAACAACTTCGCTGTTTCATCACTTTCCCGTTCAGCCTCATATGCACCTCTCAACATGAACTTTAAAACTAGTTTGCTTAATTCCAACAGAATTTTTTTTATGTTTTATTGTAATTGCTTAAACATAAAGATAATTCGGAGAGAACTGACATGATACAATATTAACCCTTCCGACCCAGAAACACCATCTTGCCGATTATCCAGCTGTCCCCGTGCTTCTCAGAGGAGATTCTGGATTTGTCCGTGAGTCAACCTCCTCCACATGGCTCCGCACCCCTTCTCCAGGGACACAGACTTTCTAACACTTACTTCACCTTCTTTTTAAAGATAGTTTCTCTGGGTATAGAATTTTAGGTTGGCAGTTATTTTCTTTCAGTTCTTGAAAGACATCATTCCGTTATCTTCTGGCTGCCCCTACCCATCAAAGTCAGGTCTCAACTGCAGGAAGAATCACCCCCAACCCCCCCGACATCCAGCAGCCATGCCACGAGCCAAAGAGGTCCCTGCTGTCAGGCCAGCGGCTCTGTTATTCCCTCCCCACCAGATGGGCGCAGGCGAGCCAGCCACTGAGCCCAAAACAAGAGAGTGGGCCAGGAATGGCATCATCGCACAAGGCTACTCGACAGTGGGCGTGCGTACAGGTGAAGAGGAAGGTGTGGAGAAGTAATGCAATCTCCCACGCAGCCTTCTCAACCAGGCAGTTATGTGCTGCTTCTGATTTCAGGCCTTATTTTTAAATTTTCATTTTCAACAATTTTTCTCTAACATTCCCGTGTGTGTGTGTGTGTGTGTGTGTGTGTGTTCTTCTTAGGGTTCATAGTGCTTGAATTTTTGCTTGATGTCTCTCACGCATCTTGGAAATCAATTAGCCTTCACCCCTTCAAACTTGCTTCTCCCCAGTCTCTGTCTCCTCCCCTGTGGACTTCAATCCACAGTACGTTACAATGTCCGTGTGTCCTCCTCCTTAAACAATGTCCATATGTCTCTCTCTGTATTTTTCCTTCCTTTCCTCTCACGGGATGTGGTCTTCTGACCTACTTCACATTCCCTCCCCTCTGTCCGATCTGCTACTAAACCCACGGGCTGCATTCCTAGATCCAGGTGGTACCTGTCTCAGGACTAGAATTTCCATATGGTTCTTTTCTATGTATTATGCTCCTTCGAAATTCCCCACTTACCAGCTGTTGTTCTGAACATATTAATCATCATTATTTCAGAGTCAAAGCCTGATGACTTCAACACCTGGATCACCCGCACGTCTGTCTCTGTCCACCTGTCCCTTCTCGGTCCTGTCACTCAACAGACACGGCAGTTTTGAGCACGTGCTGACACTGCGTGCGAAAAACGGAAGAGGCCCCAGCTGAGACCTCACCCCACAGAGAATTTTTCTTCGACTTCTGGCAGTTGGCAGTGCAGGGCAGATTACCTGGGCCTGCTGGAGCCGGGCTGGACACGGGGTTATTCCCACCCATCCTTTCTCCTGCTGTAGGTAGTCCCAGCCTTCCGGAGGCCCTGACTAAAAGCCTAGGCTGTCCCCCGGAGTTTTCATCCTTGAAAGGCCCTGAATGAGCACTCTGAAACCCCAGCAGCTGCTTTCTCTCTCCCCCTCCCCCTGCCGGCAGTGATGACTGATTGGCAAGTGCAACAATGCTGGGTCCCCCGAACTGGTTCCCCCTCCTGCAGCCTTGGCTCTCTGTCCCTCTGGTATATCCCACGGGTAATTTTCTGCTGTTTACCCAGTTTTTCTATTAGCTTTCAGGTAAAACTGGTCTGTTGCAAGCTGGTCACCATACTCAGAAGCAGAAGGCCTTCGGCAGAGTTTGAGAGGGTTCCCCTACAGGACCCGCACCTTCTCCAGATTACTTCCAGAGAGCTTAAGCATCCCCCTTTGCACTTTCTGTGGTTGCTGGTACACAGGAAAGCTCTTCATCTCTACGGTAAATGTGTAACCAGTCACCCCACCAAATACTGTTAAATACAGCCATCCTCTGGCCTGCAGACCGGGGCAGCCCACTCCAGAGGCCACCCTGCGGCACCCTGCCACCCTCGCTTGCCCCGGCAATGCACAGCAGGCACGGTACTTATTTCTTATTTCTTATTTACACCTGGACGATTGTTCACTCAGAAAGTCCTTGGTGAGTAGCAAATGAACAGGGAAATGAACGAATTGAACATCAGAGATGACGATTCTCTTTGTCTTTAGCCACAGGTGAAGTACGGCTATGTCAGATCATCCTAACGAAATGCATAAACAGACCCCATTACAGTCACTGCAATAAAACCCAAAAAGCGTAGCTACTCTGTGCATTCCCACACGGCAACTCACCCTTCCACTATTTCGTCGTGTTACCCTAACCTAGCCCTGTCTGCAGAGGGTGATGAGTCCCACTCCCTCTAGCAGCTGCTATGTGCAGAGCCCGCTTTGGGAAAACACAGAAGATGCCTTGTTAACCTCCATTCCCTTCTAGGTCCCCCTCCCTGCCACCCCCAGAAGCTGCTTGGAAAGATCCACAACATTCGGGAAAAACAAAACAAAACACACTCCACTGTGGCTAGGTCAACCAGCACAATGGCATGCACAGCAAATTTTAAGTTTTTACTGTGAAAATTCTCATACACACGCAAAGTAGAGGGGACTGTTCCCGTATCCCCTGACCACGTGCACTAATCCTCCTCCCGCCCCTACCCTGCTTCCAGGAGGAGTCAGAGTATGTGAAAGAGAAGCTTACACACCGTACTGTACGGAACCCGGACACAGGAGGGCTCTTTTTTTTTTTTTTTAAGATTTTATTTATTTGACAGAGAGAGACAGCAAGAGAGAGAGAGTACGAGCAGGGGGAGCGGGAGCGGGAGGAGCAGGTCTCCATGCAGAGCAGCGGGCCTGATATGGAGCTCGAGATCCAGGACGCTGGGATCACGGCCTGAGCCAAACGCAGACACTTAACTGACTGAGCCACCCAGGCACTCCAGGTGAGGACTTTTAAATTTTTTTTTTTGAGATTTTTATTATTTATTTATTTGACAGACAGAGATCACAAGCAGGCGGGGGGGGAATCCCCCCGCAGAACCCCGACCCTTGCCGAGTGGCTCGGGAGCGGTGGCGGCCGGAGCTGGTCTGGCTCCCGCGGGCCTGCGGGGTCGTCGTTCCGTTCGGGTAGGAAGAGAGGAGCGAGGCGTCGAGAGGGTGACGCCGACTCGGTCCGTGTTCTGAGAGGACAGGGAGGGAGGGCCCGCGAGCGTGCGCCTGCGCTCCGAGGCCTGCGGGAAGGGGGAGGCTGTGAGGAGCCGGGGCGCCCAGCAGTCTTCCTGTCGCGTGGTGCATCCGGACAGTGAGGGAAAGGGCGCCCTTACGGCAAGCCCAGAGCTTATCTTCTCACGTCACCTGACTCATGTTTAAGTCACCGGCCTCCGGAACGTAGGTAATTCTGACGGCAAGGACCCTGTCGGCCCCGGATCGGGCCTTCCGGTTGTGCTGTATGAGATCGTGTGGTGACCAAGCGTTCCCACCCCTGCTTCCAGCTGACCAAGCAGCAGGCGTGGAGCAGCCGGTGCCAGACGCAACGGGAACTTTACGGCAAAGCGGCGCAGACGAGACCGCCGGCGAGTCGTCCAACACCAAGCAGGCATCGGCAGCAATCACGCGCTTTCTCAGTCTTGCTGTGTCTCGGGCGGACACGCGTGGTGGCTAAAACCAGAGCACGATCACTCGGATGACCGGGGTTATTCGTTTACCTGAGACGGGTCCGCGCTGGGATCTGCAGTTCGTCTGCACTGGCGCGTGTCCACAGAGAACTGCCGTTTCCGTTAATGACGCTCCCGCTAACACACCACAGAAACAGCAATGAGGAGACTGAATTCCCTCTCCACACCTCTGGCTCCACGGCACAAAGCACAGCGGGCGTTTTAGTGCAGACATCGCGGAAATTTTGGGGCTGGAAGGGTTCTTAAAGACGGCGTGGCCCAGTGCTTCTCAAGTCTAGCTTAACGGAGTCACCCCAGGGAGCTTACGAAAACAAGGAAGGAAGAAAAAGCAAGCTGACGCCCGGCCCCACTCCCCAGAGAGCCTGGGTCAAGTCTGCCGGGCAATGTCCGAGCACCAGCACCGTCTGAGAGCTCCCAGGTGTTTCTAACGGCCGACCGAGCTCGAGGGCCACCCGCACAGCCAAACCACTCACCTCGCAGGTGAGAGATCGGCAGCTTCAGTGGAGAAGTGGCCTGAACAGAGGAAGCGGAGGAAAAGGGCTGGTGTCCCAGGCTGGCCCCAGCTTCCTGACTTCCGGTCCAATACGTCTGTACCAGAGACCACGAGCACCGCGTACACACGAAGGTACACACACATGCGTGCGCGTTCACACCCACGCAGGCATGCACGCGACTACGATGAATCATGGGCATCGGGTCTTCGGATTAAGAAAATTAAAACACTAACCCAGAACATACAGACTCAAAAGTGTATAATGTCTGGGTCTCATGTTTTGTGTTTCTTTTCGGAGAATAAAGAGATAAAATACAAACTGCTAATACACGTTCATTTGTGATAAGGAGGAGCCCAGCAGCGCTCTGACACGGGTGGGGGGGCAACTCATGAGCCCCCAGTGAGGACTCTCCTGGGCCAGAAGGAAACATGTGACTCAGTGGGTTGAGTCCGAAGACTGGCCTGAGCCCATAGGATTAACAGACGACGTCGATGACTCGGGCGCTGCACGTGCGAGAAGGCAACTGGCCCGCCCCCACCCGTCACTCGCTGTGGTCCCAGTGGCCTTAGTAAGGCCAGAGGGAATTTCTCTTCCCTGAAACAAATCAGAAAAACAAAATCCTAGCCGGGTCATCAGAGTAGCCAAAGTACTTGTGTTCGTGCCCCACAGCAAGTGAGAGAGAAACCTTGCCAAAGGAAAACACGGGAATGGTGATTTTTCCAACATCATAATGGGATCGACTTACTGGAAAATAATAAAGTAGAACGGGAACAGTTCTGTTTGGACATAGGTTCTAGTCAAATATGGTTACAGTATTTTATCTCAACAACTGGGAAAACGAAGCTAATGCATTGTTTGGTCCGAAAAGTAAGACTGACCAAGGGGACCAGACCACTTAGAAGGACAACTACGTGTTTTTCTAGTGGCTTATGGCATAATCTGCTTTTTATGTACGTACTTTTATTTCTTGAATTTCTGCATCTTTCCAGACTCCCAGGTACTGAAGGAAACTTTCCAGGTGGGTACCCGAGACAAATCCCACTGTCCACTGTACGAGGGAGTCAGCGGGGTCCCCCAAACGCCCACACGGGGCACTCCTAGCTGCCTTCCTTACAACAGCCACACCCCGGGGGCACCCTAAACACAGCCCGTTCCTGCACCGAGTCCTCAGGAGCAAACGAAGCAGCACAAGCAGCAGGGGACAAGGGCAAGAGAAGCCCACGGTAAAGGGTGACACCAGTCACTGAGACGGAGAGCCGACTCCGTCCCTGCCCTGGCCGCACCCCGGCCCCGCCACGCACGCGGAGACACACGACCGTGAGTGTGCGTCCTGGGGAATATAAGGAAGGAGGTGAGATGCGTCTCAGTGGGACAGCAGAGAAGGCGTGAGTCACGGGAGGCGAGGGACAGTCCACTCCTTCCCCAGGTAAGCACCGCCCCACCCCCAGGGACTTCTTCAGGGTGGAACACCACCGGCCACAGGACCGACCCGGCACCGGAGCACCCCCATCTCCCACCCTCGTTTGTCTCTGCTGGAATGAACCCCGAAGGACTTAAGCCCCCCACTTGTCTTCAGTTTTGAGAAGACCAGTGCTCGTCTGGACCACGGCTTTCAGGGATCCCTCTCTGAACGCCTCCATTCATCTCGTGCTAGTTCTAATCTCCTCGCCACGTCCCACTGCTCCCGCACTGAACGCGTGGCCCTGAGCTGCCCCGACCTCAGCTCGACCAGACTGCCCGCCGCCAGGAGCGAGGCGGTCTGTCCAGACAAGCTGCTCATGCTGCGAGCACCCCTCAGACCACGGCGCTTCCCTCCTCGCTCTCTCCTCTTCTTTCCGGAGATCAGCTTTCTTTTAAGCAAAAATCTGAGAGTTTGTCTGTTTCCCCAAAAAAAGGCAAGAGCAGGAAAGCAAACTGTCCCTTGTCACATCTCACGGGGCCCTTTCATCAGAGAGGAGCCCAGAACAGCTCTTCCCCACGTCAACAGACACTGCTGAAGCCCTGAAGGCGGGGCGGGCCTTCTCCTCGCCGGTGATGGAGGCCTGCGCAGCCCCGAGCCCCCATCGCTCCCCAGCCCCCCCAACAAAGCCCCCAGTTCTGCCAGCCACGTGAACGCGACAGGGTCTCCCACTTTCCCGTCTCCCAGATTCCTTCCAATCCTGAGAACAAGCTGAAAACCCGACTGACAACACGGATTCCAAACCAAATGAATGAGCGGGGAGGGGACCCTCAACAAAGTGTTTTCCTTTCTTTCTTTCTTAACGTAAAAGGAACCAAGAAGCTCCCTAAATTGGCGGGTACCTTGGCCAGGGCGTAGGGATGCCCGAGACGCCTGACTCATTCCCAGGCAATCACACTTGTTACAATCACACTTGTTGCGGAGGCTACGGGGTGACGCGGTCCCGCAGAGGCGTCTGGAACGCAGTGAAGACTTCACAAGAGTGTCACGGCGAACCTAGAACGTGTGCGGAGGAGACAGGCGACAGTGAGCCACCGTGACCCCTGGCGGCTTTGAGACGCAAAGGGTGAGTCTGTCCGAGGGGAAGCGGGCCGGGTCACCTGCGGGTCCTAGGGGGACTCTGTCCCCGCGTTCCGCATTTAACATCGAAGAGCCCGAGTTTACCATCTGTTAAATAAGAACAAAAGTACCTCAGGGAGGAAACGAATCGTTAGGGGACGTTTCGGAAATCTAACGAGAGGACACACGTGAGACCCCCCGCGACGGGAGAAACCGCATGGACGCGCTCTGACCGCTCACCGTCGGGCCAGGCGCAGGAGAGGCTGTGGGGTGCGCGCGGCACAACAGCTCCCCCGCCGGAGCCCACAGCGAGCACCGCGGCTTCCGAAAACGCCTGAAACGAGCCAGTGAGCCCCGCAGCCGTGAGAACCTCCCGCACAAGCGTCACCGAGGCCGCTGGTCACCCGCCCTTCCAGACACTGACTCGGACCCCCACTGGGAAAGCCGCACTTCCTGAGGGCCACACGCAGCCTCCCCGCGCCCTCGGAGCACCTGCTGCAGGCTCGGCCGCTGCAATGAGGCCTCACAGTCTCCCTCTCAGCAAAACATAAGGTTTGTTTAAGATTTTATTTATTTATCTGTCGGGGAGAGAGAGAGCGTGTACGCAAGCAGGGGGCTGGCAGGCAGAGTCTGAGAGAGAAGCAGGCTCCCCACTGAGCAGGGAGCCCGATGCGGGGCTCGATCCCAGACCCCTGGGACCAGGACCTGAGCTGAAGGCAGACACTCAACCGACTGAGCCACCCAGGCGCCCCAAGGTTTTTTTTTTAAGTGTGATCTTTAGGACCAAAGTTCATATAAAATTTGCTTTAATTATAGTTTGTGCTATTCAAAGCGGCACAGCCCCTGACAAACACTGTCCCTCCAGCCTCTTAGCTGGAGCTGAAAATATCAACAGCCTTTTTTTAAAGATACATTTATCTGAGAGAGAGAAAAAGACAAAAGCAGGAGCGGGAGGGAGGAAAGAGAGAGAGAGAATCTCAAGCAGACTCCCCCTGAGCACAGAGCTTGACCCCACGACCCCGAGACCCTGACCTGAGCCAAAACCAAGAGTCAGACGCTCACTGGCTGAGCCCCAGGTGCCCTAACAGCTTCCGACCCCCAGTGCCAGCTTCTGTCTCCTCCAGTGCTTCCAGCAAAACCTAACCGGGACTTAACAGATTTCTCCTACTACAGCGGCGGTTCTAGACTCGGAGTCCTAGAAAGGGAGACAGAACAGCTATGAAAATATGCCAAAACAAACCATTCCTGCTACCAACCAAGTCCACTCTCCAAATAAACTGTCCCAGGAACAAGCGGCTCCGTGTGCGGGTGTCCCCACAGCTGGCACGGCAGCCTGGACCTGGGCTGGTCCACAGGAGAGCACACAGGGCCCGCAGTCCCGCACGGAGGTACACACCCCGTCATCTCTGCTCCTGAGCCGGCCGCTGCCGACTGGGAAAAGGCAGGACTCTGGGGCCCACCCCCACTTGTCACCATGGCAACCGGACTTTGAGGAAAGAAGAAAAGGACACTAGACTTCCCAGCTCGGTGCAAGGACGGCGTCACAAACTGCACGGTGCCTTCCCCAGACACGGGTTCCCGCGGAGAGCACAGCCGTCCACCCAGAAAACCTGGGGCGGCTTAAAAGGTGCTGATGAAACTGCTATCTTGGCTTTGAGCGACCCTCTAACAGCTGACGGCGACCGTGTGGAAAAGAATCAGCTGTTGCTTCAAATGCCAATTTTACAAATCAGGTTGGCCTGCAAGTATCGTAAAAAGTTTGAAGCATTTGGAAGAAAAAGGAAAAATTTGCAAAACAAAAATTACTGCACCCTAACCCTAACCACTGACAATTCTTGTCTCTGATATGCTCAAGTCCGCTTGGTTGTCTCACCGGAACACTGGACGGTCCCGTACGACGGCGCGGCTCCGTCCTTCCGGGCTGGTGGCGCTCTTAGACACTGAGATCAGACCGTGAAACACCAAAGTGATGTCGGCACAGACTAATCAGCCACGACTCAGGACAGAAGGGCCGGCCAGAGGTGTGGGAGGTGTGGGTGCGGGAGATGGGCGCCACTCCACGGTCACCGTCCACACAGAACCAACAGAGCCACCCGCCGGCAGCGGAACACTCGTCCTGGCAAGCCCTGGGCCAGCTGGAAGGGTCCCGTGCATGGAACCTGCTCACTCATCGGAAAGCAGATCAAACCGTCAGAGCAGCGGAGGGAAGGCCGTGGTCCCGTCACCGCAGCACTGTGACTCCTCGAGAAGCGCTCTACGTGGCTCTGGGTTGGGATATGCCGCAGAAAACATGTTTACAAATGAGTGTCCTCTACTGGACGACCGTCCCATCCCAACTTCAAAACTGGACATTTGGGAGTTAATTCGACGAATGAGTACATCCTTCGAGAAACAGAACAAAAGGAAAAACCAGTATTTCAAGAATGTCTTAAAAATGCACGTGTCCACCGTCCTCCAAGTGGGCCACGCAGCTGGGAAACGGGACGATTCCACTTCCTCTGTGGGCGGAGGCGGGGGGCCTGGGCCTTTGCAAGGCCAGGGCGGAAGGCAAACCCCCCGGGCAGGACGACCCCTGAGCATGACTATGTCCTCTGAGGACGGCCAGGAAAGCAGGCTGCCCAGGCTCTGGGGAAACAAGCCACTTGGCTGAAGGAAGTGTCCTGTCTGAGAAGAGTCCTGGAGAGAGGCCGGGGGAGGCCAAGGCCCCCAGGGGGGACGCTCTAACTGCACCCTGTGGACGGCGGCATCCTGAGGGATCCCAGCCCGGCAGTGAGAAGGGCCCCACAGAACCGCAGCGGGCCACCTCTGTGCCCTGGGGAACGGGGCCAAGGAGTCAGTCCTCGGGTCAGGTGACATTCCAGGTGTGCTCTGTGGGGCCTGCTGAGTGGCTCCGGCAGCAAGAACCACGATGCGGTCTAGGTGAGGGTTGGGAGGCATCTGATGGGGAAGAGGTCTGGGGATCGGAGTCCTTGGAACCGTCACGCGCAGAAATGCAGTCCCCCAGCGCTCGCCTCCTTAACTCGAGGGACGGTTCCAGGCAGCACACCTGGGCTCCAGACCTCACCATGCACCGGGGTCTGTTTTACTCTGTGGATCAGGAATGACATACACTCCCTTTATGTCCCCATCAGTGATTATCTTAGCTATAAAGACACCCCCACACAACCCCCATAAGTCAGGACTACATCGGGGCACAGTAGTGGGTGTGCGTGGGTGTGTTCGTGCAAGTCCACGAGTGTGCACACGTGCACACATGGAGTGCAATCGATTTTAACTCAAGTCACGAATGCGAGGGCTCAAACGGCATCTCTGTCCTGTTAATAAGCCAAATTAAACTTTGCTTCACGCTGTTTCACCCGGTAATTAATTTCCATTCCTTTTAAGTTTGATTAATTGGAATTTGGGAGGGCAACAAGCCTCCTGGCCCTGCCAAGTGGTACGGTCCCGCATCCCTGGGCTGTGGGTCTGCGTGCCAGATGCCCGCCGCCCCTCTGTGGGGACGAGGGGCGTGATCCTGCCCACAGGACAGCCCGGACAATACCCGTTGCTGAGACAAAGGGGACGATACCAGTGAGTGTGCCGGTTGCTGGTCTTTTTCAGGAGGAATCGCCTGGCACGGTGTAGGGCACTGGGCATGGACACGGGTCTGGCAGCCACGCAGCACGGGCAGCCACCACTGCCTGGGGGGGGGCGGTAGCAGGGGGAGGGACACGGAGGAAGTTCTTGCCTCCGACGCTGCACGTCGCCAGCATTCAGTTTTCATGAGACGAGGCCCATCCACTACTGTACGATTTATTCTCAAAGCGACGCGTGGCAAACCTAGAAGAGAAAAGCAAGGGGGCGACCCCAGGGCCGACACGTTCTCTTTTTATACACTAAGACGTTGCCGCCGCCTTCTGTTATCCAAAGACTTCCCAAGCGGCTCGAGGAACGGACAGGGTCTGTCTCTCACACCTGGTGCTGCCCTCAGGGGCGCACGGTCTGCGCTCACACGCACTATCTGAGCACGTCGAACACTGCGCACACACGTGACAGCGAGAAAGACGATGCGCTCGAGTGGAAGCATCAGCACGAGCTACGGTGTTACCTGCGGGGTAATGTCCTGTGTCATTTACTCTTTATTTCCAGATTTTATAGGCTATACAAAGGCAAATAAAACTTTTTATTTTAAAATTCCATTTAACAATAGCTTTGCGCAGTGGCAGTATCGTATGCCAATGAGGTTTATCCGAGGCACGATTATTGCTAATTGAAAACTTTTCCCAAAAACCCATATAACAGATGGGACTCCATGCAGTGAGAACTCACACACTATCACTTAGTGAAAAATTGCACCTTCTCGTTCCTCTCTTGATCTCTAACAATTTCCTTCATTCTGTCAGCCTCTGTTGATGGTTTCTGCACATCAGGTGACATCCTGGCCCCCAGAATACAAAGATATTCCCCAAACTCAGGAGCTCGTGAGGGGTGGGTAAGCACCCGGGAGCACAGGCTGCCTTCTGAGAAGAGAGGAGGAGGAGATTCTAACCCAACCAGGAGGACTTCCTGACGGAGGAGACTTTGGTGTCACCACCATAACATTCATGAAATGGTATGTGTCACCACAAAATGACAGAGGACACATCATTATTTCTAATAAGTTTTATTTTTAAATGAACTTCACAACACGACATCCTTCTCAAGCCCCCAGGGGTGCGTTATTCAACCTGGCGGGCATGTCTCTGGGGAACTGGGGCACCAGAAAGTTCTGGAAACCATCACCACATACTATGAGAGATAATTCTGCTCTACACTTTAAGGACAATGTGTGTGTGGTGGCTCCTAAAACATTTGTCCTAATTTTCTACTCTCTAAACAGCCTTTCAGCTTCAAACCAACACACAGAAGTATCTGAGCTGTTGAGTGTTTTTTTTAAAACGTGCCAAATTCTCTATTAAAGCAAATAAAACAAAAATAAATAAAAATAAAAGTCTTTGCAATCTCAGTAAGGCGTCCTTTCTATACATTTCTCAAAATCTAGACAGATTTAACAGCTCTGGCTCTGTGAGCTCCAGAGAAGGGTCCAAAATGTCCCCACAAACAACCCCTGAAACTACGTCAGGAATAGAGGACAGAGTTAGTGTCACTGCCGGTCTGACCCCTCACAGAGCCCAGACCTGCAGCGCCTTGACCCCCAGAAACCAGGGCTCGATGTGGCCACAGTGGCTGCCCAGAAACTGCTTTGCACAAAGACTGGCCTTTGGGTCACACATCAAATAAAAACCCTCCAGGAAAAAAACACAAGCTTGCACAGGCAACCCGACTCTCCCTCCTCCTGCCTCCACTCCTTACAGCTCAACGGACACGCAGAAAAGACTCCCGCTCGGGAGCAGGCCACGGGAGGGCTGCCAGGAGCCAGGCTGACCCCACGAGTCTCAGAAAAGTCATTTCTGTCTCTTCACAGGCTGCTCCCATTCCCCGCACGTGAGCCACCCCCGTTGTGACACTTCTCGGGCGTCCCCCTCCCTGATCCCCCGAACTGCAACCGTCAGAAGCCACGCTCTCACCAGTCTTGCAGTCTGGTCACAAGACGTCGGCCGGGTCCCCCCGTAGCTTACAGAAATGCTCTTCTGAGAAAAGCAGTCGATTCCAAGTCCTGCCGGGTCACCCCCAGCCCCGACCCACAGGCAGGGAGTGCGAGCGAGGGTTCACGACGCAGCCGTGTGCCATTCCTTGGCAGAAGACAGAGAGTGAGAGAGGCCAGGCCCACAGGGGACGAGGCAGGTGACCGGCAGGAGACACGCGAGGGTAGGAAGCGAATGTAGGAGGCGGGGAGGAGGGGGGATGGGCAGACTGGGGTGCGCACCGATCCCGCCAACGGTCCCGCTTCCACCAGCGACGCTCTCACACGTTCCGGGCAGCCCTGACAGAGGGAAAGGCCCAGGG
This sequence comes from Eira barbara, assembly GCA_020311275.1. Classification (NCBI taxonomy): domain Eukaryota; kingdom Metazoa; phylum Chordata; class Mammalia; order Carnivora; family Mustelidae; genus Eira; species Eira barbara. The sequence goes on from JAHRIG010000128.1 coordinate 10,590,687, forward strand.
AACCGCAGGGAGGGTCTCCCGGTCGGTCGTCACCTCCACCTCACGACGCCCGGTTGGTCGTCACCTCCACGTCAGGACGCGGACTGTCGGGGAATCAGTAAGTGCTTCCCACGTGCGCATTACAATGAACAGAAGAAACACAGTACTTCACGATTTCTCGAAAATCTTCGATCCGGAAGGGAAGTTACAACGCGAACGCTGAAGAGTACTGAGAGCCCGCGCGTGTTCTTGGTGGAGACAGGCAGGCGAGGCCGGGGCACGAGTGAACGGGACGCGGGCAGAACTGGGGGGTGGGGGGGAACGGCCATGGAACGGTGCGGAGACACGGAGAAACTGACCAAAGGGAGGTCACCTTAACGTACCCCTGAGGTTGGAGCCACCTGGTAAGTGACCTCAAATGCTCATGCTGGCCTCGGGGGTCTAACCCCATGGGAACAGGGACAGCTGAAGGTCTCAGACCAGGAGAGGCAGCAGCCCAGCTGGAGGGGAACACGGCACACGAACGGAAGCCAGAGAAACAGAAGACCCTGTAGAGAAGGGCTGGCGGGAACTGGGCTTGCTATGCACGAGGGGCCCCAAGACGGGAGAGAAACAAGAAGGACAACTTACAGAAGCAAACTCAAGTAATTCTGGCCATCAGAGACGGAAACTCTCAGTGCTCCCGAAGTGCCGCCTTAGGAGAGAGGATCACAACCGTCCAGAGCAGGTCACGGAGAAGCTTCCGTGCCATCATACAAGTAACCGAACTACTAGGAATACAGGTTTCCAAATTCCTTTTTCAGTGGATTTGAGCCCATGGCCCATAACCCTAAATGGGAAACAACCAAAATCAGATGCTATGTCGTAAAAACAGATCCCAAAGGCATAATCACCACCTGCTGCGTCCAGAAATAAAGGAAGGCAAAATGGCAGAGATCTTTTTAAAGGTCATGCTCAGCATTTTCACGCAAGCTGTGGGACACAAATTAAGCCCAAATTGTAGAAATCGGTTTGCCAGCATGTCCTGCGCCTCAAAACCCCCACAATCCACTAATCTGATTTCTAAGAATATCTGATAAGAAAATGACCAAAATACCAAAAGTAAACTTCAAGCACAAAGCTCTTCTCTGCTGTGATATTTACATTAATTTAAACGTTAGTGAACATATCTTAAATATTTTAAAAATTGGAAGTGCTTTTTAAGGTTATGCTCTACTCCCGCACTTCAAGTACGAGGCAGAGACCGAAGAGAAGTTTGCAGATAGTTGTTAACAGCATCGGGAACGCCGGCGGCAGAGACGGCATCAAGACGGCATCGGGAACGCCGGTGGGATACAGCCAACTAAAACTCGGGAGCCAGCGCTGCAGTGTAACAGGAAGACGGGCACAAAGAGGGACGACAAAGGCCACACTGCTGACCGGTTAACAGAGACTCTCGGGGGTAGCGCCTTCGATTTCCCTGTTATCTTCCAGTCTCCAATCTTCTACTGTGAGCACATCTCCATTAAAGATGGGACGGAGGTGGAGGCGAGTAACAAAGCCAGAAAGGAGGAGGAGGGGGACCCAAGTCCAGGAGAGGCACAAAAGTGTGGGGTGAGCCTCGGGAGAGCCATTGGAGGCCATGCCTGTCCGAACCGGAGCCCAGCGGCCAGCGTGAGCCCATGGGGGCTGAGAAGTGCAAGTTCACATCCTCTGCGTGGAGAAGGGACGCAGACACCGAGAGGCAGTGAAACGGTGCAGAGCCGCTCTGCCCGTCTGCTCTCCAGACAGCTGGCTCAAGGCTAAGCCACGCCGTGAGGAAAGCACAGTGACCGGCCGACACGGGACTTTTCTGAAGGTCTGCAGGTCCACTGCAAGGGACGGAACCTTCCCCTGGGACTGGGCGAGAGGAAGCGCTTGGGACAGCACAGCTCGTGGCAAAAACAGCCAGCTGGGGAGGGGCCGCACTGCTGGTCACCCCCCAGAGAAGGCCACAGAGCGAGGCTCTCCCCGCCCTGGGGCCCGGACACACCATCTTCCCTCGGTCTCTTCTCCATGGAGGGGGCAGATCATCGTTCAGAAGTGAGGACAGCAGGAGAACCATGATTCCTTAAAGAAATTACTGCTCTGACCCTAGGCACATGGACTCCCAGGACACTTAAAAAAAAACAGCAGAGGTTACAAATACCCACCATCTGGACACACATTAAATCCACACAACTTCCCTCCCAAGACTCCGGAATTGGTCAAGGAAACAACCGCTTCCCAGCGGTCCAATGCAACGTAGATCACTGAAAACGCGGGGGCTGCCCCAAAAGTGAAGCACTGTAGAGTAGTCGAATCCTAAATTTCTTACTGATTTCTTGAAGTCTCAAGATCAGTCTCATTTGCACTCCCCTACCAAAGCTCAGTGCGGGGCTTCTGTGGCAAGTGCTGGCTGAGTGACCGGATAAAAGAAAAAACGAGTGGCCGCTCGCCATCATTTCCACAGAGTCCATAGGTCTTCCCAGGAGACATCGCCGCAGCCTTGAACGGAAGGGCCGGCATGCGAATTTCACGCTCGCTCCCAAAAGCTTCAGGAACTGCCCAAGGGAACGACGTCGTTGGTGAAGATCAAACCCACAGATCCGGCCTCTACATCTTGCTGATGAAATGATGCTGCCTCAGGGCGCCTGGGTGGCTGACTCGTTAAGCGTCTGCCTTCGGCTCAGGTCATGGTCCCAGGGTCCTGGGACCATTCCCACATCGGGCTCCCTGCTCTGCGGGAAGCCTGCTTCTCCCTCTGCCACTCCCTCTGCCTGTGTCCCCTCTCTCCCTATGTCTCTGTCAAATAAATAAAATCTTTTTAAAAAATTAAAATAAAATGAAGATATTGCCTCAACATCTTTATCCAGAATTTATGACACCCTGAACTTGTGGTTTATCCCGACAAAACTATGAACTCTGCGTCCCTGGCGTCCAGAAATCAGGACAGAACCAGACCGTCACCGATCCCACAGCTGCTTCACTCCCTGAACAGCACAGTCCGAACAGCAGCACCTTCCAAACAAGAAGTGAAAATGGTCACCATAAAGCTGATTTGTAAAGTCCATTCTGTGGGAACCCACTGCTAAGCTCCCCGAAATAAGCCTTAGCTGGTGGGTCCCAAACACCAAGCCTGGCTTCCTGGAGAAGCAGAGCCCTCCTCCTGGGGGCCAGAGGGGTCTTGGCCAGTCCAGACCCCACAGGGGCCAGAGGGGCCTTGGCCAGTCCAGACCCCGCAGGCTTTCTCAGGCTCTCCAGGTGGCCACAACTTATACGGCTGAGGTTTTACTGCTACTCCTTGATCTCTTTTAAGACCAACTCTACTTTTTCATTGTCCCCCCAGGTGTCAAATTACAGCTGCTTCTCATTCTATTTTTTCAGAGCGATCCAACAGAGGAGCTCTGTCTATCAAATTTCCCGCAGTACGCGGGGTACCCCAGCAGATCGCAACCTGCCGTTGACAGGCCCCGCCGTGATCACTGAACACGAAAATGAAAGTAAAAAACTGCTCAGAGCACGTACAACAAAAATATGTACTTGGTCGGCTCCCACCTCGAGAAGGCTTTGGAAGGAAAAGAAGGCACGAGGGGGAGAGAAGAGGGGAGGGAGGGAGGTCCCTTCGTATCTGGGGGCTCAGAGCCTGAGCCAACTGAGGGCCAGCAGCTCCCCGGAAAGGGCCAACGCAAGAAAGAGGCAGCAGGACGTGGCCTCAGACCTGACCCCAGCTGGCCCTCCCTCCAGGTGCAGCCCTAGCACCCCCCCCACACACACACACGGCTGGGCCCACTGGGGCTCATCCACCACAGACCGATGCTGTTTCCTGGAGGGGAAGGCCGTCCAGGAGGAACAGGGTTTTGCCCCTCCCCCAGCCCCAGCATCCAGTCCCTGCCTTCACGGCCCCCTCAAGTGTCCATCCCTGGACTTCTGGGGCCACGCTGTGCCCAGGTTCTTGTCCAGCTCCCTGCTCAACACTACCCCACCCGACAGACCACCTTCTAGGTACCAACTATCTGCCTGACCACCCCCGTGAGACACCTAAGACATTTCCACCACAAAGCTTCCATCCAAAACCAGAACAGGGGTCTCCTGGCTCCTGAGGGCCACCCCTGGGGGGGTGAGAGCATGGCTGGAGTCCTGGCTGGTACGGATCAGCTCCTAGGTCAGTAGGCCTAAACCTGGTTGGTCTGCCTTTCCAAGTTCAGCAGACTCTGAAATGTCTTTATTAGGTAAGTTTCATTACCAGAGTAACACAACACTCATTTAATGAACAAAGATCTTTGAACACAAGTTAACCCCCCCATATAGTCCCTCTCCAAACTGCCCCAGTTCCCCGCAAAGACACAAGTGGTGCTTGTCACAGTCTCCCTTCTGGTCACCCGCTGGGCGTGGGCGTGGGGTCACATATACAGGCTTTCCCAGAAACTAGGATCGTATTAGAACTTCTGCTCTGCAACTTACTTTTTCTACTTACCATATAAGGGACATTTTTCCTGGCCAGAAAATAGACATTTAACTCATTTCTAAGTCCCTGCGTAATTTCCATACCACAGATCGCCATAATTTCTGAAGCCATTCCCCTATCCGTGGATTTACAGGTGTTACAGTTTTTGCCACTAAAAATACTGCTGCAGACCTTTGCTTTTATATATGTGAGTCCCCAAAACAAATCAAACCACCGGGTACTTGTCCTTTAATAGACAATGTCAGATTACATTCCCAGAGACTGCGACCAGCTCACATGCTTGCCTGAGGAACGGGTCTGTGCCCGCCTCCGTGTTCCCGCCAGCGCCGGATGTGTTGTTATTCTTCTTTTCAATTTCTGGCAATCTTCTGAGTGTGCTTTATGTTTAAATTTCCCTCGGCTGTAGTAAGGACAAACACGTTTTCATATAACATGGGGACCATTTATTTACATCTCTGCCCCATTTCCTGTTCGGTGCCGTGTTCTGACCCGGCGCAGCAGCTCTCCGTACTGCAGAAGCAGCTCTGGCTCACCGTGTTGCTAAGGGTCCTCCCAGTCCGGGGGTCTCTCTTTTCAATTGTGACATTAAGTCACACAACGTGCATGACGTGAATGCGGGGTCTGCGGCAACCCTAGCTGTACCGTTCGTCGGCACTGAGCACACGCACCACCAGCGCCGTCATCTCCAGAACCTTCTATCTTCCCAAGCTGAAACTCTGTCCCCGGTAGACATGAACTCCATCCCCCACCCCAGCCCCCGTGCCCACCGGTCTCTACGGATCTGATGGCTCCCGGGACCTCACAGAGGTCAAATCCCAGAGCATATGCCCCACCCCCTTCTCTTTATGATTTTTTCTTTATCAGAAAGAGAGGCAGAGAGAGCAAGCATGGGAGGGAGGAAAGCTGCGGCAGGCTCCCCGCCAGGCACAGGGCCCCACACCGGGCTCGATCGCACGACGGAGATCACGGCCCAAGGCGAATCCAGGAGTCGGACGCCGAATGGCACCTCTGAGCACCTGCTGTTTCATGACTGTTCAACTGCCCTGAGCACGATGCCCTCCAGGTTCATGCGCGGCACTGCGGGTGTTGGAAATCCCTCCCTGCCGAGACTGGCGGTATCCCACGGTCCGCATGTGCGCCTTCCTGCGACTCACCTGTCAGTGCACGTTCGTGTCACGTCTCCCTCCTGGCTGTCGTTGGCGACGCTGCTGTGGACACGGGTGCCGAGAGCCGCTTGGGTCCCGGCTTCCCAGGCCTCTGGGTGCTGTTCTGAGGTTGCCGATGACGTGCTAATTCCGTGGACCCTCCCTAATTTTGTGGGCCCTCCCCCTCCTTTCCTAGGCGGCTGTGCGGTCTTATGCTCCCGCCAACTCTGAGCGAGGGGTCAGATTCCGCCACATCCTCGCCAACACTTGCTGTTTTCGGTTTTTGTTTTACAGTAGCCGTCCTGACAGGTGGGAGCTGGCAAATACGTTTATCTTTTGACTTTCTTTATAAAGTATCTTGTTCCATGGAAACATTTTAATTTTAACTGTTGGGCAGTTGGAGAACACGGAGACGCTTAAGAGGCTTGTACATTTCCATCTGTAACCCAAGCAAAGGAAGGAGAGTGGGAGGGAAAGAGAAGGAACCTGTGTCTGACCACGGAATGTTCTGGACTCCACATGGCGGCTCGCCCTGTGCATCCCGAGAAGCTGCTGGGCCACACCTCCCTGCCCGGCCAGCTGTCAGGCTGAATGACACTGCAGTGTGCCAGACCCACAAGGCACACTGTCCTTGTCACTCTGTCTGCTACTCACAGCACAGGATTTTGTGAGACTGGAGAGCACCTGCTTTGCTGCTTCCTAGACCTTAACTGTACAGAAAAATGCTAAATATTGTCTCTCTCCAGAAATCAAAGCCTGCACACTTATATTCACATTGAAATGACTTTCTTGTTCCAAAGAACTATTATGTTGTACAGAACACTAACGCGATTGCGTGCAGAGGCCGCGAGCTGAGGCCAGGGAAGGAAACCTCCAGAGTGGCCAGGACTTCCAGGCCCGGTTTTCGTCAAGGACAAAGGAGAGGGAAGGACCCCTAGTTGTTACTGTGCTGATTAAACACACACGTTTCCTCTATAATCCAACTTCGTTGCCGGCAGGGGGCATGTTTTTAAAACAGGATTATTTTTTAAAAGCCGCCTCCCAATAGAAGCTACACAAGGTACGGTCACAAGCGGCCTGGGAGGGGAGGCCGAGGGTCAGGCCTGCACGTGCGGAGGAGCCAGCAGTCACCCCGGGCCAGGAGGGCAGCCCGAGCTCCACATCCTGCTGGTACGGGCGTCCTAACAGACTGTCCCTCCGGCCCCGGTCAGTGTTTCCTCAGGCTGCACACAATGCTTCCCCAAAACCCCTGCCACTGCCAAAATAAGACAGACGAGCACCCACAAAACAGAGCAACCCAGAGCTGTGGCAGTTTGTCCCCAGGGCACGTGAGCCACCAGGGACACAGGCACGACTGTTCCCAGCCCCGAAGCCCCCGGTCCGGGACAGGGGGCCGCTGTCTCGGCAGGATGCGCCCAGCACCTAGGTTCTGACTCTCTGAGCCCCATGGCGCCCGCGATGCTCCCGCAAGGGCTGGCGGAGCTGTAGCGCCCTGGGGCAGAAGGTGCCTCTCCCTCCCGGAGGGCCTCTGTGGAAGAAGCCCCGCCGCGGACACCCCTGCTGGCGCAGGATGCTGGGGAGCAACACGCCTGTGTCAGCATCACCCCTAACTCTGCCCGCAGACCTGGGGAAACAGGCGGGTCCCTGCCCCACAGGCCGGTCTCCCAGAGCGACCCGCACCCCCTGCAGACCCGGCGCCCGCATGGGGCCTTTCCTTCAGGAGAAGCCACGCCCGGCGAGGCCCCGCGCTGGCACTGCGCCCTCCCTCCGCCCTCCGCACCTGAGGGCCCCTACCAGGGGCCATAGCTGCCCCCGACCGGCTGCCCTCAAACAGGGTGCCGGGTCTCTGCCAAGACGCGGCCCTCGGGAGCTGGGCAGCTGCGCCCGCCCCGTCCTGCCCTGCCCAGTGGGGCTGCTCCCTGGACCCTCGGCGCTGCCGGATGCCACCGGACACCACACGCTGCCTCCTCAGCCCCACGAGAGAAGACCTGGGCAGGCTGAAGGACAAACGGTCGCCCGCCGAAGGAGCAAGAGCCCGCAGAGGGGGACAGTGGGTCCCGCCACGGTCAGGGCCGCGCGTCCAGCCCCAGGCTCGGAGCGCTGCCAAGAGGGGCTGTCTGTCCCGGGGTACGACGAGACAGAGACATGGACACAAAGCCGTGCATACGGACGACATGTCCCTCCACCGAGTTCTCACTCCCGCCCCGGGGGTTTCCTCCCCTCGACCCTCCGCGGGGCGCGCCCAGCACACGGCGGGGTCGGCCGCGCCGCACACCTACCGTTGACACAGGTCTCGGAGGGTCTGCAGAGGCCATCCTCGAACAGACAGCCTGCGGGGGAAGACGAGAGAGAAAGGACTCAGTGCTGTGAAGGACGGGGCAGCTCTCCACGGCCGCCGCACCCGCGGACCCCCGGGTGTCCCAGAAATGAGGCAGCGCCCCCCCCCCCCGCTCTTGGGACGCGGCGTCTTCGCGAGCAGCTGAACCTGCGAGCCTGGCCCGAGTCAGTGAGAGGACGGGCATGTGCGTGGACCGGTTCCCCATCGGGGGACCCTCGAGTACGCCCTGTCCCTCCCGGCGGCGGGGCACGGCCGTCTGCCCAAGGGCACCCTCTGGAGCAGCGGAGGGAGCGCGGGGCTGGGCCCTCCCCGTGGACACCTCCCTAGCCCCACAGGGCTGTGTCCGCGCCATCGCTAACCCTGACCTCCGGATCCTTCTGTCACACACTGTGCCGAACGGCACCGCGCGAGCCCCAAAGTGGACCGACGGCCGCGCGCGCGGCCAGGAGCACAGAAGAGCGCGGAGGGACACAGACAAGGCTGTGAAGCGGCGCGACCCGGACGCAGGTGCCCTGCCCAGCGGGGCGGCGGCAGGTCAGACAAGGCGGACTTCGGCCCCGCGACCAGGGGCATCTTGAATGCGGACAAGGACACGGAGAGAGACCTCCGCGCCCCACAGGGTGAGCCGGTCAGCGGCGAGCAGGCGCGGTGGCGGCTCCCCCGGGCTCCGTGATGCTGCCGGCACCCCGCCAGGAGGGCCACAAGCCACCGAAGCCCGATGGGTCACCCCCGGAGCCGGCGGGCAGCGCGGAGCGTCCTGACGAAGCGCAACGCCCCCGCCCCCGCTTCCCGACGCCCGACTCCCGTTCGCCCACCAAGAGCCCACTCCGAAGCCGCCCGCGGCGCCCGCGACGAGACGCGCAGCCCGGGTCTGCTCAGGCGCGCACGGCGGGACTCGCCGCATGTGCCGCGCGCGTCCCTTTGCGGCGCATCCCGAGCAGGACGGCCGGGACGGGAACCACGCGCGGCGACCCCGACCCCGACCCCGGCCGCTCCGTCTGCGCGCGCGAGCGCGGGGAGAGCGGGGCGGGCTCGGGGGGCTCGTCACGAAGGAACCGTCCCCGGGGCCCCGAAAGCCCCCTATGGCCAACGGGCGCACGCGGGACGGCGCCGAGCCGTGGCAGCGGGCGCGCTCCCCGGTTCCCCGAAGCGGCCGGGGACGGGGGGCACACAGGGACGCGACCCGCAGAGGCTACGACAGCGAGTGTCGTCGCGCCCCCGGGAGCAGAGCCGGGCCGGGCCCACGAGTTCCTGGGACACGTCGGCGCTGCTGGCCTCACGACAGGTGCGGGACGGGCCGGGCCCGCGCGACCCAGGCGACGCCCTAAAGGGAGGCGCAGGGCACAAACCCGCGGACCCCCCGGGCCTCAGAGGACCCGCGTCCCCGGGGCAGCGCCTCGGGCCGCAGCCCGGCCTCGCACTCGGCTGGGGCGCCCCGGCTCCTCACAGCCTCCTCCTCCCCGCCAGCCTCGGAGCTCATGCGCACGTTCGCGGGCGGGTGGACGGACGCGCACTCTCGCGGACGGACGCGCACGCTCGCGGGCGGGTGGACGGACGCGCACGCTCG